>JAGXCT010036563.1:157414-189721 GCA_022495035.1 Philopotamus ludificatus | reverse complement strand
CAGAATTTGATATAAATATTTTAATTATTTATAAAAAATATTATATTTAATATATTTTTAAAAATATATATTGTCAGTAATACAATCAGCAAAATTGAAATATAATATAAAATATTACATCAGAATCGCGTGTTTATAAAATTATTAAAGCAAACCGAGAAAGGTTCTGTATTTATTTGCATGCAAAGTAAGCGGTTGGCTGAGTAATGGAAAAAAACACATTTTTAATACACAAATAATACGAAAAAAAATACATATTTGTCTATAAATTGGGGATATGATTATGTAAAACCATTTATATAATTATAATTTTAATAATATATAACCATCTCTACCGATGAGTCAAAGAGAAAGGATTTCAAAGTGTTTACGTATCATAAGTCAATTTCGCAAGAAGTCATATAGACCAAAACTTCTTCTGACCCCATTCAAACCCTCAGACCTTTTTCGCATGTTCATGGATAGTTCAACGCGAGAGAAATGAAGTATGTTTGCCAACTAAAGAACTGAAACGTTACAAATTGGCATTTGACTCGATTGCAGCGAGTATCAATAAATATAATGTAACACTTTTATCGTGCGGTAATTATTTATATTCTTCAGTGGTTTCTAAACACAATGATCTATGATCAAATTGATTTTAAACAATGGTGTACGATTGGCGTAAATTAATTTGGAATATTACACAATGGGCCGAACTGAGAAAATCGGAAGTGAGCAACCATTAAATTAAGGACCAATCACGAGTTCATAATTTGATTTTGTTCGCCAAAATAATCCTGCTAAAGGAAATGTAAACGCGGCAATAAGTCAGCGTCGGGGAAATGAAAAAAAATCCTGATCAATTTAAAATGATATTATTTAAAGAAAATAAGATTTGAAGATATTCTCGGCGCTCACCTCCGTCCATTACCGGACGTTTAAGCCGACGCAATATTGGATAAGAGGAAGAGGGAACTTGCAAAATGAAATTCTAACTTTATTACATTTTTTTTCTATTGAAACTTTTCACAAAAATGCGAAACAAATGACATAAGTTTAAATTCAATAAAATTATTAGCATTTTAATAATATTATGTGTTAAAATAAATCTAGAACGAAAAAACAATGAATGAATGCGAAAAGCTGTACATAGAAAGCAAATAAGGGTCGTGGTAGGTAATTCGAACAAGGTCGCGAATTTTCATTGATTTCAGTAAACGATATGGGTTAAGGACGACTTCCCATGTTTACATAAAACATTATTTCAGCTTCCCCGATGCACGATCTACAACAACATTTTCATTCATTGTAAGTATTCTCCATAATTCAACTTTGACTGACAATTAAATATTCTATAACGTGTCCTCTGTGAGGTCAAACTTCAGGTCACGACCTTAATTAATTGTAACAGGGCATTATGTCCATTAAATTATTGGACACTTCACTCCGTGTCATTTTGGCGTTAATAAAATATTCCGAAGCACGAATAAAAAAATCGCCGATCGGCGATGTTCGTTTTTGGTCGGCGAACCGAACATATTGTGTTGGCGCGAAATTTGAATATTTTTATATCGAGGCACGGATAATGTAATAATTATGCAAAATATGGCAAATTTTTATTACGAAAATCACTCGACGCGCTGAAAAATTATTTTGTCATAAAAAATTGCGCAATCGACATTTTCGCGGCTGTAAAACGACGTTGTTTTACACAGTCGGAGAGAGATAAAGGAATATTTAGCGAGTTTATCACTATGTATCCGCATCCGCCGCTTCTGTATCCATTCAAACAATGTTTATGACAATGAGCTCCTACAATGCTTTGCTTATTGCGCAAAATATAATTTAATTACTAGATACAGCGCAGACATGATATTGCCATGGCAACCGAAGGGCCGTGTTCAATACACTGTACCACAATTGCGAGGGAAAATCAGAAGATATTCCATCTTTGAGCGGTCTTTTTTTTTATTGGAATTCTGCTATGACATTTTAGCTTATCCCCGGGATTATTTACAATTTTGTTTGCGATCCATATCAGCCGGAATGAAGAGGACGATGCGAAATTTAAACGCGTTTCATGCATAATTCATCATTGTAAACATTTTCGAAAATCGAGGGTATAACCGATATTCAAAACGAAGAGTATATCGTACGCGTATAATGACATAGTAAATTATGGTTAGACGGAGATCTACATCAACGTGACAAGATGACATCGAAATTAGAAATAAAATTAATATTACAGAAACGTTATAATATATTCTAAAACCAAAAAGTGCATAAATAAAACGTATGTTCGAATATTCTGCTGTCTATCTAATGAATCAGATCTTTTTTCATGAAATAGAAGACCGCGTATTGTAAGTTCATGCAAAATTCAAGACTTTTTCCTAGCAAATATGTACATTATTTTCCTCGGAATTGGTTAAGTTTTGGCCAAGCCAGTGCACAGTAGAGAGCCCTTATATTTATTTAAAAAGGCGGTCGATAAAGTGCATTTCCATCATTGTGTACCGTATGAATTTCGTAAGGGCTATACTGCCACTGTAGCAACCAAAAACATTAGCGATGTGTATAAAGAAGATCCCTTCAAAGCTCGACAGACACAAAGGTGGTTTACAAAATTCTGATTTGGCAATTTTTCATTGGCCCTATATAACGCGGATCTACCTTTAAAGTCTGATGACGACAAGTTAATTCATCCGTCACGGCGACTCAAAAACAACCGAGCTGTCCGAAGGGGGTCTCTCAGATACCCCAAGCATATCAAGCAGTCAGGATATTTATAAATTCTTCATCAATATCTTGACATTTTATTAAATGGATTACTCCAAGAATAAAAATAGGTATTTATGACATGCTTCATAATTTGGTCGATATTTTGGATTTTTCATCGTACCAGATGCGAGCAGATTTTTTTCGAAAATGCACACAATAAATGTCAATTTTTTAGACAAATACAAAAAAATTGCAACACGTAGGATATATATTAAAAAAGTTAAAAACGGCACGGCTATTTTAATCGTATATGGATGGTTTCACAGTACGACGTTTGGATTCCTCATCAATCGTCAGCTTCAAATTGATTGATCCGTGTTTCGAGATGTATTGCTTTGAGTGTGAGACAATAGCACAAGCCTTTTTTGCATCCATCGGTGACTGGAGATGAGAAATGAATAGTGTACAATAACGTACTTCGAACTCTTGGAACGTAATTAAACATTTATGATATTGTTAACAATTATCAAAATTAAACATCTCCCTTGAAAAATATAGACCATAATTAATAAACTACTAGGGGTAGTGTTTCAACACGACAACGCGCAACCACATGTAATGGATTGATGCGATGATGACCCAACATAAACTAAATGAATTGAGATGAATAGAAATGTTATCAAGCACACAGCATATTTTCTAGACCTCGTTCCTTCTGATTATCGTTTATTCAGATCACTTGAAAAAAATGGTAAAAATTGATTTAATAAAAGACGTCCCTTAATTGCTTTTGTTGCTTCAAAGTCAAGGGTGTTTTACTTCAATGGTATCAATAAGATGATAGAAATGCAGGGGAATGTTATAAGAACAAATGGAGATTATTTAATTGATTAAATCAATTAAATAAGCAAAATAGTTCATTTTATACAAAAGCTGTCAAAATCTTTGCAAACCCAAATGAAAAAAAAATCAAATCTAATTATTATTATTAATAATTTGAGTATTTAATTATTATTACTAAAACAGCATAAATGTACAATCAATATCCAAAGGAAATAAAGATGTATTTAAATTAGAAGAGAGATTTATATAAAGCGTAATTATTATTAAATTAAAAATCAGGAACCCGTCATAATTTAAAGGTAAGCAACATCAATCCTATTATGATTAACTTCCATAGAGTTCTGAGTTACGTGATTTTTTTCAGTATTGCCATCCATCGTTAAATAAATAAATAAAATATATTAATATAAATTCTTTGAAAACGTTATCCATTAATTTCATTAAAAACAACAATTCTTTTACCATTATTCCATTGTTATCTCAGTTCTTATCTGACAAAGTTCGACAGGGTTTGCGAACTGGGACGAAATTACCTCCATCACTAGAAGGAGATAGTCGACGTATCAGATCTCTATGGCAAAGACGATGTTTATTCACCAAGAGAATTATTATCTACCTCCCTCTCGACATTTTTTTTTAATTTTAAAGTAAAATAAATATCAAGTATTAAAGCTTGTAGGTAACAAAAGTTCTACCGGGACGATTTCCAATCAATTAGCACTCGAGTGGGTAATCTTCCGGGTAATTCCACTTGATGCTGACCGGGGAGTGAATGTGAAACTAACAATGTTTTTTTTTAAATAATTTACTTTGTTACTCATAAAATAAATTATACTTTAATTCAAACTCAGAGGTCAATTGATGTTATAACATATTTTTCAAATAAATTAATTCAATAAAATATAAATTCATAAATAAGCTAATTAACTTATACAAATAAATAAAATAATAATATATTACGACCTCTTCAAATGTATAATAAATCATCAATTAATATAGTATTAAACAATTCTAAAATTGAGCAATGAATGATTTTAAAAATATGTCGATGAAAACATGGATGTACTGTACTATACAACCCTCCATTTAACTTAGCCATGTCGATGGGTCTATTTGTATTTGTTCAAAAAACTATAAAGAATAAATATTTTAAATATTTCTATTGACCTTTATTGTCCGCAATTGCGGAAAAAATAAAAACAACCGTATTCGCTTCAGTAGCTACGGGCGCCGTGTTTTTTCTCGCTCGCATCCGGTACGATGTGAACGTGTAGTGTACGTACGAATGAAACGTATACTAGTGATACGTGTCGCAAGAATTTGGCAGTCGGTCTACCGGCGGCATGTCCTCAGTCTTCGGCGGGACATCGCCGGATGTGCATGTCATTTACGCGTCTTATTGATTAGTAGAAAAATGCAAAACACCGACTAAATTATGAAGCATTCTTAGAATAATCCATTTTTAAAAAAAATAAAATAATGATTGAAATGCTTGGGGTCTATTTTCCATTATAAATAGACCCCCTTCGGACGACGCGGTTGGTTTCGAGCCGTCGTGTTCTTCATTACAAATGATTTTAACACAATGTCAGTCCATTAAAGAAATAATCGCTCGTTCAATGGGTTGAATTAAAGAAGGGACATTAGATATTAAAGATTAGATAAGAAATACCATTATCAGCATTGCTTTTTGTGGCACCCTCTTACATGTAGTTTTTTAATCAATCTTCAAAGATCTTTTCATCCATCCACGTCCCTTTTTGGCTTACAATCACCAGGGAGATTTCTTATTATTCCTTAATTCCCTAATTCTTCGGCGCCTGTGTGCGCCGCACAATCTGGCCATATGGACGACGCGTCCCTGTTTTTGAGTTCCAGATAGTTTTGCTACCAACTCAATATTGTTAGAATCCCCTTTTCCGAATCTTTAAATATATTAGGTAAATCTATGCAATGATAATTCGTAAAATATACAATTAATCTCTAATATTTTTGGCTAACAGACGACGTGAAACCCCATTTTTAAGTGCCCGGAATTCACGGTTTTCCGCTATTTCTGTGCAATTTTTACAATTCTGTAACCCCTAACCTAACAAATCTCTAATTCTCTCATTGCACGAGGGATATATCAAAATCAATACCCTATAAAATTCTCACTAGAAAATCTATTTTTAGAAAAACATAATCATTAGTTCGTTCTAATCGTTCGTCATAATTTCTTGGAATTTGCGCTTGTCGATTCTCCAATATCCTCAATTATATTTTTTTTCCTAAGGCCATTCTGCGAATTGTATCATCCAATGCGATGATATCAGAGTGTAATCTGAACAAATATCTGTTATTTTTCTGAACCTTAAAGATTAATCCCGTGCAATGTGTCGCTCATTGCGTACGTTCGTTCAAAAATGTTCAGTACAGTGCGTCGACCTTGACTTGTTGTCTTGACGACGAGCCATTTTCCCTCTATTTTTCAATATTTTTCCGACGCGAAAATCGCGACTCACCTAGTGGCGAAAAGCCGAGTTTTCCGCGCGCCGAGCATTCCATCGCGGATCCGAACCCGCACAATTTTCCGACGCTCGGAAAATGCATTGTTATTATGCAACGCAGTTATCACGTCGATTTTCCGACACCAGGCGATCATAAGCGAGCGTCGATCTTATCGATGCATACGTCGCATGCATCATCAGTCCACGGCCACAGTGCTCGATTGTTTTTACATTAACTCATAAAATGAATCAATGTAAATATTTACACTTTACCTAAGAGAGAGATAATCTAATTTATCCGATATTCGAACCATACGGCAGTATTTGGAATACTCGCGGATAGATGTCGGTAAGAAAATAATTTAATAATAAAAATTGATTCTAGCTGAAAATAGATGTCGCTCATAATATTAATTATATTTCTGTTCGACGATAGATGGTATTGCATTTAATATATTTTTGCAATCAGCTGTGTTCTGTCAGTTGATATGTTTTATTTATTTTTATTATTTTAATGCTATATATATATACATATCGATTATCTGAATTGCTGCGATAAAACATCAATGGATTATTATGCATTGTTCGCATTTAGAACAATGCTTCATAT
Source organism: Philopotamus ludificatus (assembly GCA_022495035.1). Classification (NCBI taxonomy): domain Eukaryota; kingdom Metazoa; phylum Arthropoda; class Insecta; order Trichoptera; family Philopotamidae; genus Philopotamus; species Philopotamus ludificatus. Next base: position 183,076 of record JAGXCT010036563.1, on the reverse strand, counting down.
GATTGGCCTTCAATTTTATGTGTGTGTCTAATTGGTGGCGATTGAATAATACATTTTTCATGAAATTGTTTATTTTAAAATATATACAGATCGTTTCGATTTGCTAATGCAGTAACCCTATTCGCTTCTAATGGCGATAGAATGAGGAGGGAGTCGGCGATCGGAGGTGACGGCCTTGTCGGGTTTATTGGCTTCTGTCGACCTGTGTTCGAGCACGAATCAAAAAAAATAAATATAATCGAAAATGTACACTTTTTTTCGCATATTTTAAACCTGAGCACGACGAACCGGTAATGGTGTGTACGTCGAGCACGCTCGTTATTTAATACGTTTTTACTTTCTTCGTATCACTTTCGTTTCGTTGAATGAACGCGCCAAAAAATTCGCGGATTAATTGATCGGTGAAAATCGGCGATCGGTCACACAGGATAGAGAGATAGTACGTACGTTGACGTAGTATTTACGCAACGGCATGGTTTTAAAATAGTTTCCCAATCCGCGGCATGGCCTTACCTCGTTTGGGAGTGTTGAACCCGGTCAGAACTGGGGCGCCTTCGCGAGACAGAGACGCCGATAGAGCGGCGGATTGATAAGCCGCGAGAGCGACGAGGACGCCGCTATGGCAAACGGGTCAGCAAACAAACGAAGGTAATCCTACGGATCGTTCCTTCTGAACCATTCGTTTGTTCAATGACAACAATTACGTTATGTAAAATTTATTTTAATTATTTTTTTTTCAGCATCCGCTTCAGCAATGGCGCTCGATCAGATCGACGTGTGCTGAAATTTTCGAATCACATGATTTTCAGCGTTTATTCACTCGGATTCAATTAGTTATCATATTTAAATACACTTTCTCCGCCGCTCTATACTGAAAGAGAGAGTGTTTTTTTTTCTTCTTCAAATGAAACAAACGCGACCGGAATACGAACGTCTAATTTTGTAATAACAATTTTAATTCAGCGTCATATTTACAGTGGCGGATTTGTGAGGCCCCAGGCGCAATTCAATTCTGAGGCCCCCCTTAATATATTTTTTATTGATCTTTATTGTCCGCAATTACGAAATAAATAATAAATACAACAATATTTATTTGTGTTACCACGGGTGCGATGTTTTTTCTCGCTCGCATCCGGTACGATGTGCCGAATTAATGGGAAAACCTAAATTCGGGGTACTAAATCAGTGAAACTCGTTTTTTACATTATTGAAGAAACTGATAAAAATAGTATATATATTGAAAAATATTTAATTATTTAACTTAATTTTTAAAAGGGTCAATTTGATTTGCAAAAGGGTATATTTGACGTATAAAAACGAATGTTCTACTTTTTCTAACCTAACATTTATTAAAAATACATATCGACTATGAGAGATTGTGTCTTATTTACAGTGGCGGATTTGAGAGGCCCCAGGCGCAATTCAATTTTAATATACAGTGGAACCCCCTTTTACACTACCCCGAATTACGCGCTGAGTTGAAATATTCGCCGTAAATCCCCCAATTGCGCGGTCGCATTCACATACAGTCAAACTTTGGCTAGCTTCTGTGTATTCAACACGTGCCCCCAATTACACGACTCCAAATAACACGGTCCCCATTTCAGTGTTAGTGGAGGTTTGGCTGTACTTTCATTAGCAATATTTTGGATACATATTATCACATCAATTTATGTAAAAAGACAAAGGAAAATTACTTTTTATTTTTTATTGCTTCTTCTCTTTCTTGTTTGTTTATAAGCTTATCTAAGATTGATATTCGTGACCACGATTTTTCCAATCGTATTGACTGAACTTGAATAGCATTGGATCCAGTGGCGGATTTGGCACGTTAGAGGCCCCAGGCGAAATTCAATTTTGAGACCCCTCCTCAAAATATTTGCACTCCTACACACTATAATGTGCATTTTACGCGCACGTTTTTTTATTCAATTTGCAATGTTAATTTAGTTTTAGAAAAAAGCAGGCTTTATGCCGAGGCCCCCGATGCTTTGCATCGTTTTGCCTTAAGGTAGCTACGCGTCTGATCCATGGTTCATGGTCTGCGTAACAGTCAGTGCATATGGTTCATAATATGACCGTTAGAGTAGCCACCTGAAAAATACTCATTTTTCAGATTAATTTAGAGATAACTGCTAAATTATTAATGAATTTTTTTATGAAAAAATGCATTTAAATAATTGAATTTTGAGGCCCCCGATTTAATGAGGCCCTAAGGGCGCGCCATACGCGCCTAGAGGGAAATCCGTCACTGCTTATTTATATATGTTTTTTTAATAATGGCATGCGATATCGCTTCAGTGCTGAAAATACGATTTTATATCGGTCAGCGTTACGTCACCGTCGGTACGTGTGTACCATTTCAGCGTTACGTTGTGATAAAAAGGACACGAGTTCGATGCCCCGGCAAGAGGTTGACCTCAAAAAACGAGGACATTGGAAATTGGCGCTCGACACCACACGGTCCAATGGCGCCGCCGAAGCGCCGTCGGTTTTTCCGCCTTGTTTTCGTGGGGCATAGGCGTCGTTTTCGCGTGGCAGCGCCGACGGCGTCGCGTCGTACTGTTGCGCGACGCTCCGAGCCGTACAAGTGAATTACGTGCGCGTTATTTACGACACAAGAGCGTGGTGCATACGTCAGCGATGGCGAAGATCGGCATCGGTGCATCGTCAGATTTTTTCCCATCCAAATTCGGCGTTATTGTTGGTGCATTCGCGCTAATTTTACGCGATGAATTTCCGCGAGCGCGATCGCAAATGTGTCGGTTTGCTTTTATGAAATTGCACAGCCGCAATTATTTAGCACACGACTGGTGTGTTGTTCGCAAAGAACAACCGCCCTTGACCACCATTCCGGTTGCTGGCTCCGACTACGACCTTTTATTAACAAACGCTGCATGGAAAAGTCGTCCCAGCATTGTAATACTTTGATATGGTTGATGTTATAGGTCACGGAATGTTGCACTATTCAATAAACGGCAATGCCTCGATCCGTCGTTTTTCATAAGACTCGCTAAAAAAAAACGATAGATGCAATAAGTCTTGTGTTTCGTCATCGAAAGTTGCAGAACTTCATGACAAATGTATCAATCGGAGTAAAATGGGTCATACGACTAAATTTGACCTAGGAACAACGGGTTGTTCTTACAGGTGTTTGGTACTGAGCTATAAAACGGATTAACAAACCTAAAAATACATTTTTAGGCGTACATCTGTCTAATACAGCGTTTTTTTTATATAACAGTAAATTTGCAAATGTAAAAATGCAGCTAAAATTTGAATTTATCAACGAAACTTATGTTTTACATTTCTGTCCAAAATGCCTTTGTCCAGAAGCTTTTAAATAAAGCTTCAGATGTATATGGATGCTAATGCTGTTGGGGCAAAAGGCCCCCGACAATTAGAGGCCCCAAAGAGGCCCCTTGATCATTGAGGGCCCCAAATATCTTATCGTATAGAAAATTAGTATTTATATTCAGATCATGTAAACTAAATATATATTTTAAAATAATCATGTAGGATAATTAATTATTGATCTTTATTGTCCGCCATTACGAAATAAATAATAAATACAACAATATTTACTTGTGTTACCACGGGTGCGATGTTTTTTCTTGCTCGCATCCAGCACGATTATTAATTTTTAAAAGGGTCAATTTGATTTGCAAATTGTTGCATTTGATTGGTATAAAGCTGTATTTGATTTGCAAAAGGGTGCATTTGATTTGCAAAAGGGTGCATTTGATTTGCAAAAGGGTGTATTTGACGTAAAAACCGTATCACGGATTCAAAAAATATATCAAATTAACCATAAATTCGAATAAAAACGAATGTTTAGCCTTTTCTGAACTAACATTTATTAAAAATAAATACATATCGACTATGAGAGATTGAATTCATTCTATAGAGAAGAATGCTATGCACATTTCGCTTCAGTTGTCACACCGGAATGACGAAACGTTATTTTTTTCGGTTACGGTGTAATTAAAAGATATTTATCCGTTTAGTTTCAAGGAAAATAACGGTTAATTTCGGTTCGGTTCTCAACCATCTAAAAAACGAAGAATGTGAGAACGATTCATCAGATTTCCACTTTAATCCCTATGCGTTGTTGTCATTCCAAACCTCATAATACTATTTCGAGTTATTAAATCCTAAAAAAAGGATACATATTGATAATTTAGTTAGATAAGCTGAATTATTCCAACTTTTGGCATTCATTCAACTTCTTTAAAAAGCATAATCAGTGTTTTAATAAAGTAAAATGAGTTTCAATTAGGGAAATGAGATGAATAATCGTATTATAAAACTGTTTTCTTCTATTTTCAGTTCTTTTAATTGTATTTATTTGTATTCAAAAATGTATAATGAACCGTTATTTTTTCGGTTCAGTTCCGGGGTATAGTTCCAACTTAAAAAATGTTTTTTGGCGGTTTTCGGTTTACTATTGGTTCAAAGCCTATATAAAAACATTAAAAAAATATTTATTTTTTATTTTTTAATTAAACCGGAACGAAATCCAGATAGAATAACGGTTCGAAGCCCTGCATTAAATATACGACTAGTAAATAAACTTCTCTGGAGGTAAGGCATTCACAGTTAAGTATCATAATTTAATGCTTAGATTCAATTGTGCCAAGGCGAAAAAATGTTGAAAAACACTGGTTAAATAAAAAGAATATACGTCAAGAAGTCAATCAATATTTAGTTGTAATTTATTCTGTATTATTAGATGCATAATTAGATCTCCTATTACAAATAACTCAATCAATATCAATTGTTGAATGCAGTATGCCGTGAAATCGTAAATTTCACGGCACAAAATATCGTAATATCCATCTCTCTGATTGTGTATTGAATGCGAATTTGTTATCGATGCAAATTATTGCATTGATGCACCGCGAAAATTACAAATTTAAATTTATTTAAAATCGAAAATTGCAAATTTGTGCAACGTGCCATTCCCGATCATCCAGGTTTCTAATTTAAAGCGGCTAATAATTGTTCCATTTAATACAAATCATGTTTGGAAATGGTTATGGCGCGAATTAGATGCATTGCATTATTTAATTACGTGTATGCATTATGGCCGATTGTTATTCCCTTCGCGTGCCATTTTCTTTGCTGTTAGAACAGTGGTCTCCAAACGGTAGCTCGCGAGCTAGCGGTCGCTCGCGAGCGGCATTTCAATAGCTCGCGTTGGATATTTTATCATATTTATAAATTCCCCTCTCAAAATAAAATTTAAATGAAATGCGACTCCTTCAAGCTGGCTTACGATAAAAAAAAATACGATACGGTGAATAGGATACCGCGTTCAAAGGATTTTTTCACTAAATTTATGATAAATCGTGTAAAACGATCTTAGTTTAACCAATCCGCTACAACGCACTATGGGATCGATCTCGAACTCTACTGCCAAAAATGATTTTTACGAAAATTCGTAATATAAGGTTCTAAAGTTAACCATATTAAAAAAAATGCAATTGAATTATTATCGTAGTATCAAATTCAATCGAGTATATCCTTACAGTTTTAAATTGAATATTAATGTTATATATACCATATTAAAGCGAATAACATCTATTTTCAAAAATAACTAAAACATTTGCAATTAAGTTTATATATTTGTATTTTTAAATGTTAGCACGGTTCGTCCTGGTAATAGTAATTTGGTCAATACAGAGAAAATATATGCATTAATAACGCAAACAAAAAAATATCATGCCAATTTGATCCACTTTTAGAATAATTCCATCTTTAATAACATTAGGACAAAAATTAATTTATGGAAATGATTCTGCATATTTCATAAAAACTCAATCTCTCATCAAAACTGGAAAAGAAGCCAAGTAGAAATTTGTCCTATATGCCATCATCTGTCCACTAAATACTTATTTATGTAGAAAGTATCTTAAAGCATAATGTAATATTGCCTATTGGTCAACTTTCAGAAGATCTAAGATCTAAGAAATGTGCAAATAACGAGTATGAGAAAACATTCGTCAAAAGTACACAAGGATTTTGACGAAAGAGTTTAAATCTATTAGTTTTAGAGTAATTAACATTTTTTTTTCATATACATCATGTAATATTGTAATTTAATTATGTCTATTATTTATAAAAATAATTGTTTTTAGTTAATATATAATACTGGTAATTTAATATACAAAATTATATAGAAAAAAATGGGATATTTGTAAAATTTTCGTAATTGGTGTTTTGAAATATTTTTTTAAACGTTAATTAGAAATATATTTTTAAATTTTATTATTTTATTTTAAAGAATATATCTTCCCCTATATTCATGTCAAATTTCAGTATTCTAACTTAAATAGAAAATAAGTTACAGATTTTTGACATTTGAATATTTAACTGACTCAAAACCAATCGCGTCGTCCGAAGCGGGTCTATTTATAATGGAAAATAGACCCCAAGCATTTCAAGTCAAGATTATAATAAATTCTTCATCAATATGTTCACTTTAAATTCTTAAAAATATTTTTTCTTACTAATCAATATGACGCGGAAAGATTGAGACAAGACGCCGTCTCAGAGATCTCGCCGCACGTGTTACTAGTACGGTTTCCGCTACCGGATGCGAGCGAAAAAAAAACATTGCGTCCGTTTTATTTTTTTTTCCACAATTGCGTTAATGATTATTTATAATAGTTGTTCTTTAGACTTTTTTAGACAAATACAAAAAGCTTGTGACATGTAGGGTGTATGCTAAAGGAGTTATTCGCGAATAGTCAAAATACAAAATTCAGAGCTAGGCTAAGCTAGGTTAAGCTAGGTTATGTATTCTTTGATCTTTGAATATATTTAACACTAATAAGCGTTATTGGTGGTCCGCAGGATTTAAAATTATGGATTTATGTGGCTCGCGTGGTCCTAAAGTATGGTGACCGCTGGTTTATAAATATTTTTATATTAAAAATATTTTTTGCACATTTTGTGTAGATTATTTAAACCACAATCAATTAATTAATTTAAATTTATTTTATTATATTGTGATTATGTATTATATGGGGAAAATGGGAAAATGGGAATATGTATAAGTAGCTCAGCAAACAATTCTAATTTCCGAAAGTAGCTCACGTCCTTACCGAGCTTGGCGACCACTGCTCTAGAAAAATCTCGCAAATTGGATCGGGCACATACGTCTCCGTATGCAAATATTAACAGTTAACGATAAATATTGATCGAGATGAGCGCGAAACAAAAGACTTTGCCAAACATTATTCGATGCAAATTTTTCTCGCTGCCGATTAAGAGTTCAGTTACATTTGCAAAATAGTGGAGATTTGCAATAAGCAACTGCGTAACGCGGAGGTTAACGGCCCGCTAGAGGAACGATTGTGGAATAATCACAGTTTGCGGCTTATCTACGGCCGGATTGGGTAAGCCTCATTGGTTTATCCACTCGATAATTGCAAAAAAAAATAATATACATAAAACAATAACCGCATGTTTATTTGCGTCCATTGCGCGATATCAGTTGCGATTGTTGTAATTTATTGCACGGCTACGGCAAAGGACATCCCCGTCGCCGTTATCATACGTGTAATTTGATATTTTTTCATAATTCCTAATTACTAATTCCTCCAGATAAAAATAGTATAGAGGCCGAATCAACCCACAAAAGACGTGGACATTTATTTATGATGCCAAAAATTACCGCAATAATTAATTTTCCTCTTCTTCTTCTTCTTCTTCGTTTATTTCGTGGTCAATGAATAACGCATCAATGGCGATGCATACTATAATTTTCTAATTTAAAACGTCATTAATTTTTTTGCCATCGTCTAATTTTCAATGCATTAAAGTGAAATGGTGCAAATCAAAGAATTGTGTGCTTCTTTTTATTTATGCTATATTTCTTGCAAGTAAATGCACTTTATGTATTTCAAGGTTTGATCAGAAAATATGCGGATTTTTTTATAATCAATATTTATTTGATATCCCTCCATTGGATAATATCTGGAAATTGTCATCTGAATAGATTTTTTTCAATCTTATAAAACAGCAATACAATATTCGGAATTTACAGAAAATTAATACTGACCAAACCATCACACTTTCAAGGTGATGTACAGTGGAAAAAAATATTTTCTGATTGGTCTGTAGAATATCTTCACAACCAGATTCAACTAAATTGGTAGTATGGGCTTTCCCCAGTAAAAAATACAGATATGGTTTTTAAGATTTGGGCCCAATCGTATCGGCGTTGTTTTTGGAACTTAGTCATAGCTGGATTTTTTTGGAAACTCTTGGAGATTACTTTGCACTGTTTTTTGGAACCACCAATCTTTTTTTTCTGTCTGAGGGTCCAGGTCTATCCTATATATGATAAACAGACGTTTTTACAATTCTTTTGAACTGGACTGGAACTGGAGTTGTCAATCTCAGGCGATCCTTGTCTCAAGGACTTTGAAAATACAACTGATTATTACTTCTAATTGAACAAGGGTCCTGGCTACCTAAAACAATTGTCTCGAATCCTGTCATGTTAGAATTAGAGCTACTAGACACAGCTGAAGTCACAGAATCGATTTTTTTCTCGCGTCTATTTACTTATGACACACTAGTTTATCTTGATATTAGTATCCTTTAAAAAAAAGGTAATATGTAAAAAAAGTTGTTTCAGCCTTCATATTCGCCGGACATGACTTTCTGCGATCATTTCCTATTCCCAAAGATAAAAAAATATATGAAAGTACGATGTTTCGCTAACATTGATGAAATATAAACTGAATCTGACAAAACTAATTATTTTCTGAGAAAATTTCGATGATTTCTCTTCTTTTTTGATACAGTGGTATCCGTAATTCTATATTACAGTGTACTCTCGATTATCCGTGCATGGATTATCCGGTTTGCGGGTTAATCCGTGCCTGAAAATATTTTGATTGATTTTTTTCTAGCTAGCAGTTATAAGACCGCATTAATATGAATTACGATCTTGAATATGCGCGTTGTTTGAGACAAGAATACGCATGGGACACACACAAAGCATCCTTATACCATTAATTTCGATATTTATTGCCCATGTTGTGAGCTCTCGGGACTTCGTTTGAACAAAAAAATCTAGTATTCACGAAATGTTTCAGATTCCTTTCAAATGTCTTTCGTAGTTTGTTTATTCAGTTGCTTTGGCTTCCCTACTTTAGTCGAAATGCGTGTCTTTGAAGGCAAGATTTTTTTCATTACACGCGTATGTTTGATTATTTTCAATTTCTTTCTGTGTAATCATTATTTTCTTTGTATATGTAATCTCAAAATTCATATTTTGGCTCTACACATCTATACCGTTTAAAAATGGAGAAAGAACGATTAACAAAAAAACGAAAGAAAATTCGAAAAGGGAGAATCCACGTCAAAACTTTCCGAAGAATATAGAATTGGTATTCAAACTGTTCGAGATATAGTCAAACAAAAAAATAAGTCAGAGGCGTTTGCTAGAGATTGTGATAGTTCTGCAGGTCCTTCGGAAAGAAAGGACTCGTTACACTCGTTCGATTCTTCCTGACATAGAAACAGATTCAAAGTTCGAGAGAATGAAGAAATTTTGTATCTAGAATGTGTGGATTATTGGGATTTTTTTTTTTTTGAAGACGCGTATATGGAAAACGTAGAGGAGTGGCTCAATCATGATTTAAATGATTTAGGCTTTGAACGCATGGACGATCCTAATATCGTTTCTTGAGAGTGAGTTTTCTTCGTGATTTCTTCGTGAGTTTCTTTCGTGAGTTTCTTCAAGAGGAAGAAAATGACATTAATACTATAAGCGAAGAAGATACCAGTAGTCATGAAAAGGCATTGAATTGTATTGAAACATTGCTAGATTACGCCGAACAAAGGGGAACTGACTATAATAATGCTTAATGGCTTTCCAAGAATATTTCGAAGTGAAATAAGAAGCTCGATAAAAATCTCAAAACAAATGAAATAACAGATTTTTTTTAATTCATTGTACATACAAAGTTTACTTTATATTTTAGAAGTTCATTATATATGATAAAACAATATATTTTACTTATTTGTTTGTGTTTTCCTGATAAATAATGATTATAAAAAATAATGTATTTAACAATTTGTATTTATATATGATGTATATTCGAAATAAAATAAAAATTTGATGATTCGGATTATCCGTGTTTCTCACTATCCGTGATTATCCTCCCCAGCATTAACCCGGATAATCGAGAGTGCACTGTAGTTCGTATATTCTCATCTCCAAAATAAAATATTTAATACATAATTTAAATATATTTTATTAGAAATAATTAAATAATAAATAGTTTTTTTTTGCTAAATTTTAAGCTCAAATACGTCCCATTTTCTTTTTACACTGTTATAAAAACAGGTATCGAATTTTAACGATCGTAGGGCATCGTAGATCCTTTACGAAACCAACGGCTCTGGCCGATGGGGTCTATTTTGTATGATACAGCAATTATTTCTTTAATGGACCAATATTGTGGTACTGACCTCGAAATCCTTGCAATGAAGAACACGATGGCTCGATACCAACCGTGTCGTCCGAAGGGGTTCTATTTATAATGGAAAATAGACCCCAAGAATTTCAAGTCAAGATATTAATAAATTTTTCAGCAATATCTGGACATTTCAAAAAAATAGATTTTTCTAAGAATAAAAATAGTTATTCATGATATATATTAGTAGAAAAATCCAAAAAATCAATCAAATTTTGAATTTTTCGCGCAAATGACGTGCGCACACGTCAGATCTACGTTCTACGTATATAAAAAAGATTTTTATCCGTAAAATGAATTAGAAATATCTATAGAATTGATCTGATATCATATTCAATAAAATATATTTTAATATGTCTGGCCCACAGAGTAGAAAAGGTTAAAAGAGTTATTTGATAGAAATCAAAAACTTGGTGTTCCAAATAGACCCCATCGGCACGGCTAGGTTAATAACGGAGGAAGGAAATGCTCTTTTAATAATAAATATACCGCCCCACTAACTTTCAAGCAATAAATTATGAAACCATTTTCTTATAAAATAGCTATGAGTTTCGACGTGATTTTAACGATCGTAAGACACGTAATCAAGAATTGTATAAAGGACTAACGAAAGGGGTATTACACCTGAGTTCATACCCTGATTATGATTCCACATAAATAAACATTAAAAACAATGAACACGTTGGAAAATCATAAATAATTGCCTGAGTATTTTTCATAATACGATTCTTTTAATAATTAATTATAAATAATAATAAAAAAAGATAGAAATCAATAAGGCCGATTATTCTATAGGTCTATTTCGTCGAATTATTGTCCAATTATTGTAATGCCATTACCTCTATGGTCGTTAGCCCATTGTGCGTTTAATGCCACTTTTTCGTAAATGTGTCGGTTACGTCAGGGTTTTTACTACAGTATGGCGTGTGGGCGAAATTCAACTACAACTCAATGCCAACGAGTCATTCAACCCACAATACAATCTGACTAATATATATATATTCTTTTATTATTGACAAATACATTCATATTTTTTTGATAAATAATGAGCCCTAATTCTGTTATAGGGAAAAATTAAAACAATAAGCTTTCTTGGCCATTCTACAATCGCAAAATACGTAAATAATACATGACATGTCCATATTTAGGACACTGATTCACAGCAGGAAAATACTAGAAAAATACGATTGCCATTTAGTACAGCTTGCGGTTATGCGTCACTTTTGATTATTTTAATTATATTCAGTTTTAATTAATCGCTTTAAATATTTAGATGATACATAATAAATATTAGTGTATCAATTTGGATCAGAATTAGAATACTGTTATGCTATTTCATAGAATAGTGTATAATATGGGTCAGATCATGAATAAATTACGCGCAGTCATTCTGAAAATACGCTCGCGTATAATTCAATAAACAACTGCTAACGTGGAAATGCTAATTTTCGCGATAAATAAATCATTTTTTATGTTTTTTTTTCGCATTATAAATGCAAGATGAATAATTGAAACGACAGACATACAAAAAGATCTTAAAATTCTCCCTCTTAAAGACTCTATTACAAAAATATGCCACTCGTTTTTACGATAAACTTCATAAATTCATAAATATAAACCCATCCATTTCGTCCCTCTATAACTATGACCCTATGTACTCCCAATCCCATCATAGAATTTTACTAACCAAAACTATCCTACTTCCTTCAAAAAAAATAACAGAAGATGACACAAATAATAATTCAGACCTTTTTTGCCAAATTTAGTTTAGCTTTAAATAATTTAAAAACTTAAACTTCTTAACAACATTTAGCTTGGTTCTCTTCTTATCTCTTTTTTTTCTTCTCCTTTAATTTTAATATGAGGTTGTTCAGAAAGTAATTTCGTTTTTTTTTATGAAAATGAAAGGCGAAAGACGATGAAAAACTGATCCAGGTGATTTTTGACCTCCTCATTTAAAGTAAAGGTTTTACCGTCTAAAAAAAATTGTAGAGACCAGAACAAATAATAATCAGAAGGTGCCAGATCTGGTGAATATGGTGGGTTTGGCAGTATATTCCATCCAAGCTGTAAAAGCTTTTGGTGAGTTAACACACTTGTATGAGGTCTCGCATTATCTTGGTGGGATACTACACCTTTTCTATTGATCAATTCTGACCTTTTCTGTTTAAGTGAATCATTCAATTTGTCCAGCTGATGACAGGACACTTCAGAATTGATCGTTGTGTTGTCCGGTAGAAGCTAAATAAAAACGAATCCTTTGAAATCCCACCAAACAGATAGCATCATCTTTTTCCGGTGAATATCAGCTTTTCATTAGACAACCCATTTTTCGTTCCCAGTGATGATGCGCTTCAAAAATGGATCATCACAGACTTCAACGCGACCACACAAAGTACATGAGGAATCCATAAGCTATGAGATTGAACCTAGGTGTTTCAAATAATCGTGAACGGTCGAATTCAATCAATATAATCTCTCAGCGATCTCATGAGTTGTTATTCGCCGGTTTGCATCAATTAATGCCTTTATTGTGTCTTCATCAGCTTCAACTGGCCTTCCAGAACGTGATGCATCTTCAACATCAACATCAGTTTTGGCACTGGCGTTCTGTCAATAAATTTTCTCCATACACATCGGATAATTTCTTTCTTGCTTGAACAGCATTTTCACCGATTCGAAAGTAAAAAAGTAAAAGATACCGAAAATGCTCCTTTTCACTTTCCATATTTGGAAGGGTACCAACCAAAAACTACTTCGTAGAATTAATCGAACTTTTTCCTAAGCAAGCATTGTTGTATCAGCTGTCAAAATATATAATGATTATGCGAATTAAGTGTGAAGGCTGTGAAAAAATACAGTTAAGTCCTATGTTGGGTAAAAAACGAAATGACTTTCCGAACAATCGAATATAATAAACCTAATAATGACTTCTTCGCTTCTGTGTCTGGTTACACTTGATTATTTAGTCTTTATTTATTTTATTTTTAATAAATATGTTTATTTTTTAATATGTATAAGTTATGAGAAACACAGACAAAATTATTAGATGAAAAATAAAATGGCTCTATATTCTCGTACACTTTTGGCCATGATGATAATTGAAACGTGGGCATGGGTTCTTGTCCGAGTGCGATATTGATCTGATACGGTTTCTTTCGCGAGGCTCCAGGTTTCCTTGTCCCGATTATAGTTTATGACCCGGTTTAAACTCTTTAAACCTCAATGTGACCCCAGCCGTCACATGGGTATGACTCGGCTGGGTTAGGCGATTAATCCGGGGGACGGGGGTGGGTCAAAAGTGAGAGGAGAATGGGGCTGGTGAACTGGCCTGCTTCGCGTTCGCCGAACCCGTGACCTCGCCCCCATCTCCCCGGGCCCAGACAACAGAAACCCGGAATCCAACAATGTCACAGAGTGACATGGCGGAACGTTCGCAAATTGGGTGTTCGATTCGAGACCCAATTTCCCCGCTCGGCGTCTTCCGCAACGCTTCGATCTCCGCATATCAAATGTTGCAACGCGCTTAGGTGTTAACACTTTCGCATTGTTCGTCGAGATGATCGACGATGGGGTCGTTTCGAAACGAAAACACCCAAGGTCCCGCGTGCGTATTGTGCACACGAAACTTTCACTTTCGCGAGATGTTATTGAAATTGTGTGATATATGTGCGGCGAGAGAAATGGCCGTCATCGGCGCGAAAATCTCGTCAATTTTCTCTCGCCGCGTATTACCCAACAGCGGTATGAATCGGTTTCTAAAAAAAAAATCGTTCAATAGAAAATGTATTCATTATAAAAAGTGAATGCACTTTCGTTATCTATTCAAAAGATGCTCCAGATACAATCGTAAACGATTCATATTTTATTAAACGCCATTTATCCGTCGCACAATCCGTATCGTTACCCGTCGATTGTGATACAAATTTAATTAGAAAGTCCTTATATCACCGGCGATATAATTTAACGCATCTGTACAAATATAGACGTCTGTTGGATTGTTGTTCTTTCGTGTTGTCGTGCTATTGAAATGTAGGTTGAAGGTTTTCGATGTGTCGGCGGCTGAGGAACGCGAGCGCAGCTTCCACGTCGGCCGCGTTGTGCAAAGCGACCTCAGGTGCGGAGGCAGAGTCCTTCGCAACCCTTTCGCCACAGCAGCCTCGGCGAAGCTCCGCTCCCCGGTGCTGCGACCTCGGCGGTGACGTCAGCGCGGCCGCCCCACTAGCCGGTCGTCGACCCGGGCTGGGGCCGAGGCCATCCGAGCAGGGCTCCGGTCGCGGCTCAGGAAATTTCGGCCGAATGGAAACTGTACGGTCGCAATGGTGAGGCGTTGCGAAAGTCCCCGTATTGTTCTATTTTATATTGCCGGGTCGGGCCGATGACGATCCGATAAGGAGTCCCGAGTTTCCCTTTTTATCCTTCGACGTCCCTCGGGTATATTTAAATACAAATCTGTGCTTGTTTTAAACTTTTTTGTCTCACGCTTCTGAACATTTGCTTAAAAATATTTTATACCGAGTTATCAAACCATTAGAGCAGGGGTTTTCAACATTTTTAATGAGCAAAGTCCCACATTTTGTATATTCTGTTGACACAAAATACATACAGTTGACTGAAATAATATGCATATGTATATCTGGTCTCTAAAGGATTTTTCACCATAGAACCAGTATGCCCTAGGAGAGAAAACCCTAAACTATTGCCCGATAAATGGTCTAATCTCAATGCCATGATGAAAGGATTGCTATTGTGCAATATTATAAATAATAATAACGTCTATAGAAGATGAGAACAAATACCGGGGAAAACCCCCTCTTACTTTGCCAAGACACAGTCGGAAGGGTACAATCCGCTACCAACAGTGGTAGGAGATACACATCCAATGCCAGCAATGGTCGAGAGAGGGAAATCTCTCTCACAAAAAACCGGCGAGATTTAGGTTCCTTTGTCCTAGACTACAATTCAGGAGTACAGAAAAAATGCAAGAATCACATTTCATAATCTCTTGTAAAATTTAAATTTAATAAGATTTTATAGGATTTTTCACAATATCATTGAATGAACTATAGAATATTTTATATATATTAACTTTTCTTATGCAAAATAATTCCCCATATTATCTATAACCCTCTGCCACCTTTCTTTCAAATCATCCATGCCCTTCTTGTAAAACTCTGCGGGTTTTTGACTGAAAATAGTCTGAAAGGGCTGTATTCACCTCTACTAAGGAATTGAAATTTTCATCTCTAACGAAATAAGTAAAAATCAGATGGTGCGAGATCCGGCGAGTATGGAGGATGCAACAGGGTGACCCATCCAAGATCCTGAATTTTTTCACACGTCAATTTCGCAACATGAGGTCGCGCGTGAATGCGTGTGGGACCCAAACACTTTATTTTTAATCTTTCCCAACATCTTTAGGATCTTTTTGTCTAAAGGCCACGAGCAGGTAGCCGCTACACAAGAGAAACTTATAAAACGTCCTTACTGCCTAACAGACTGAAGGAGACTATTTTAAAGATGGCGCATCGAAAAAACACATTACTTATGGGTAATATTTGTTCTTGTCTTTTCGCCATAAAATTTCGAGTTGAAACAATTTTGGACCTCCCAACCCTTTCGAGCTACGATTGTTACTTTCTTCCCAACCAGCGTTTACCTTTTAATCTTCCCTCCAGGATGGTCTGCAGAAGACAATACTCTGCACTCTTCTTGCGACGATTGTATTCTTGACGCTCAATATTCTTAGCACAACATTTTAAACACTTCCAGCCGTTTATTGTTGGGTATTAGCAATGTCTTGCAACCCTTTCAGTGCGGCGCGCATGACGTTCATGCACGTGATTCTTTCTTACTAACTTAACTTAAATTGTTGTAACATTTAAACTAGAGTTAATTGAGTAATGGTGTTTGTTTTAAAAATCCTATTCACGTATGCCAAATATGAATATATAATAATTTTAAATATGTAATTGAACACAATTAATTGGCATGCGGAAAGCGGGATTTTTTTTGCAACGTTGACCAATATCTGTTTACTATCAAATAGTAGATTGCGAAATTTCACTGATTCATCACGACATGTTTGTTTTTTAATTGCGAATAACAAACGGACATGCAAATTAAGATTATGCTTTATATTATACGTTACAAATACATGAAGCGTGCGCAATTAAATAAATAGCAAATTACCACATCCTTCAGCCTTGTCTCTCTGTAAAGTTGATACATACACTCACACTGCGTTGAATTATAATAATATATGATATGTCCAATATGTGTGCAAAATGCTATTCATCGATTAATATATATATATACGAAATTTCCTGCCGCTTTCGCCTTGTGAAAATTTCGCTATTTAAATTTGAGAAATAATGCTAAGCCAAGCTCACGAGGCCGAGAGTCGCCATCGAGCCGGTCGCACGTTGGCCACCATTGTTTGCGAGCCGCCTCATTATGCAATGCAAGTGAGGATCGTCGCTGGCGAATACCTGATTGCAAACTTTCACCGAAATCACGTGTTTCGCGGTTGGCGAAAATTGCAGAAGTCAATGACACCGAGATCCGTGTGTGCGTGTGTGCGGATTGTTTAATTGCGCAACGATTGCGCACATTGATTGAGAATGAGCTTTTTTTCTCTTCGGCTGTATGAAGTGGCATCTCAATTGCGTGCCAATAATAAACAATTTGCGTTATGTGTATGATTATGTGCCACGAACAATCTGATTCATATTTTTTTCATGAATGATACAATTTAATCTATGCAAAATTTGATCCACGCAATATAGACAATTGATATATGCAAATATCCCAAAATCTAATACCATTTTTAATTTTTGCAACACAAAGAAATCGTATCGAATGCATTATGCTTTCCGTCCCACCGCTAGATGTCACTACAATAGGCATTCACAATACTCTCTCATACAAAAGTGCATTACATCAGTAAAAAAATCAGAAATATGTTAAGTACTCCTCCGATTCTATTTTTGCACGGGGGAATATAAATCCCAGAAATTAACCGTGTAATAAAAATAATATTAACACATGTTTGTTACGTATACATTTAAACCGTTTTAACATAAAATATATACGGTGTCGTCATATCATAAACGCATCCGTTTACATCACAATTTATTAAAGTAAAGCGGATTTTCCATTAAATAAAAAAGTAAACTTGTGTTGGTACACTTGGCTCTGACGTATATTGCCATTGGTAGCAATATGTTTACTTTATTGTTGGCTGTCGAAATGGTTTCATTTGTTTTGGTAGTCGATTTTGATTGACTTGAATGTGGAAATATTTTTTAAGATAAAAACAAACAGCAGTGTTATGATAGTTCAGCCTTCATATTCGCCAGACAGTCTGAAATTGCATTAAAAAAGTACGTCAAAGATTAGGGACTACTTTGAAGAGAGCCCAATTATTCAACCATAAAAAAAATGTTTATATATGGTAAAGTGAGTTATCAGTTTTATTGAAATTTTCTTAAATATGCCACTTTTTTCAATGATATCCAATCTTTAATCATACTCTTTTTTTAAATACATATATCATGCTTTCAGTATCGATATAATTCATATTCAAGTCGAATAAATCGGTGCAAATTAAGTATCTGGTTCGTTTTCTTCAACCGTGTGAAAATCGTACAAGTGTATAATTATCTCTTCTGTGTCGGATTTTCGTATAATGATTTGTTAATCGCGATTTTATCATAGATTCTTAAGCATATTTGGCTCAATCCTCTTTTCAATCATTTTTTTTTTTCAGCACTTTTGTATCAAATGTACTTCAACTATAGTCTCACGTGGAATTTTAGTCCATTTTTCAGTTAAAAACGTCATTAAAGTGGGTTTAATGATGGGTTTTTCGTGCATATTTATTTGTTATACATGCTAAACGTTTTCGATTGCGTTTATACGTAGAGATTGTCCAGGCCAAAGTAAAATATGAAGTCTTTGATCGACTTTTCAGCAAGTCGTTTTACGGGACTAACGGAGAGGAGCCCAATGTCTGGACTTACCATTGTTGTCAAACAATGGCATAAGTCTATTTTCTAAAACAACAATAAATTAAAGCCTTCACACTTATACTCCTCCAATACAGCTAAATTCTTCAGTTTTAGTTTAACAATTGGGTCAGTGACGGATTTAGCACCTGAGAAGCCCCAGGCGCAATACAATTTTGAGGCCCCCCCTTTAAAAATATTGTCACTACACCCCACAATATGCTTTCTATGCGCATGTTGTTTTACTTTAATGTGCAATATTTTGGATACGTAATTCATTTAACATCAATTTATGTAAAAATACTTAATTGACTATTTAATTTTTATTGCTTATTCTCTTTCTTATTTTTTTATTAGTTTCTCGATTATCGATATTAGCGATCTCGATGTTACAAATATGTATTATTTCTAGAAGAATGCATAGCTGTATGTCAAAGGCCACTAGTGGTCAATACTGTTGAAAAAAATGTATAATAATAAAATCGTTTTTAGAACTGAGTTTTGAGGCCCCCTGAAATTAATGAGGCCCCAGGCGCGCGCCTTATGCGTCTAAGAAAAAAATCCGTCACTGAGATGGGACCAATTGTATCTAGAAATTAGTCAATAGACAATGAAGCCCAACACTAAGGATATACTTTTGTCCTGTTTTTTGGATGATATTCATCATCTGTGCCACCTTATCTACGATTTTTTTTGTCTCACTAACCACTGTTTGTACAATCAATCTTTTTTTCTATCTAAGTCTACCTGATCTTTGAGAAACATACGTTTTTACAATTCTTTTGAACTGAACAATCATCCTATTTATAGTCGATAATGATATGTTTGCCTAAGATCAATCTTAGGCAACCCTGATATCCAGGACTTTTCTAAAATGCAGCTGATTATTAATTCTAATTGATGAAGGGTATTAGATATCTAAAACAATTGTTCTGAGGCCTGTTTTGTTAGAAATGGAGCCACCAGACACAATTGAAGTCACAGAACCGCTTTTTTTTGGGCGTCTATTTACCTCTGACATCCTAGTGCAGTGGTTCTTAATCTTGTTGGAGGTACTGAACCCAACCAGTTTCATATACGCGTTCACCGAACCCTTATATCATATGTCGTATCATTTTTCATAATATCGTACAATAATTCGGGTGTTTGTTTTGACCTCCGCCGAACTAGGGAGACTGACACACCGTACCCTGGGGTTCGATCGAACACAGGTTAAGAACCACTGTCCTAGTGTATCTTGACATTGGAAGCCATATAAAAAACAGACGTTTTTACAATTCTTTTGAACTGAACAATCATCCTATTTACAGTCGATAATGAGATGTTTGCCTAAGATAAATCTTAGGCGACCCTGATATCATGACTTTTCGAACATCCAGCTGATTATTAATTAGAATTGAAAAAGAGTGTTGGCTACCTAAAGTAATTGTCTCGATACCTGTCATATTAGAGTTGGAACCAGAGAATCGATTTTTTTCGCACGGTTTTTAATATAAGAGGAAAACTATTTCATGAATTTTCCAAGAATATTTAACACAGTACATTTTCTAAGAACGTGTATCCTTTATCTCTAGCATTACTAATGTTAATATGTCATCACGATCCAGTGAATCATTGCCATTGAATCGTGAAGACATAAATTGGGAAAATTGTTATTTTATCTCCCTCGTTATAGTTTTTTCCGTTATTTTTGATAATAATTACTTAAGTATCTGTATCGATTTGTTCCCAATTGAGCATAATAACACGGTGTGCGTGCAGACACGTGTCCAACAACTTCATTACACCCGTTTCATTATCATGTGGCTGTACAGTTATTTCAACTATTTTAACCGTTGACACACAAACACACTGCGATACGTTTTGTTCTGCATATTACAAACGTACAAAGGCGATTTTTCCGTATTTCCTCAATTTCACCGATTACAAAAACATAACAGAGCTAACTGCACTTTTGTCGACACCAATAACACCCATTGTTCGATACGAGTGCGTTAATGTATAGCGGATGCAATGGAAAGTGACCCAGAATTGTGTCATGCAATCGACGGGTATACCGTTATGCCAATCAGTAAATCAGCAAATGCTGACAACAGCACCGTGGACAAATTAACAAAACACAGGTGGACCGTGTGACGATTCACTTTCAGCACGGCGAGTGAACAGCCGCTGATTTGCGATTTCATGCAAATGCTGAACTAAATAGTGAAATTAATGAATGCGGCATACAATCGAAAGGGTATTAAATCTCGTTGTGCAATGAAAGCGAAAATATTTGCAAGTCAAACAAACTGGAATTGCCATTGCATCGCATACCGCATCCATACGCACGCTCTTCTAATGTCTCTTCGTTTATTATTTTTTTTAATTAACCCCATAATCATTTGTCATTGAAAATTATTTTAAAGCATTCGTATTTATATGCGGCTTAAAAGCTAAAAACTTAAGTTTATCGTAATGATAATAATAAGTCCAAACTGTAGTTAGAGATACGCCTGATGTTTGCGAAAATTTTCATATCGCTATCTCTCGCTGTAACAATATTTACAAAATGTGTAAAATTATCACGAATAACCTTCTGGAATCCTACTTTTTTTCATGTCTATATAAATAACAATATTTTCCATTATTATTAATGGCAAGCTGAAATTTCAACATTTAATTTAATGTCATATTTAATTTTAGCCCTTTGTTCTTTATGGAAATTCATTCTGAATATTGTTATTAAATTATTCCGGGATTTTCCCTAGATAGACATTTATTTATGCACGTCCTGAACATCTCTGAAAATGTGGGTAAATGTGAAAATTTAATTAATACTTCGTACATTAAACATAAAATAAGAGACTAATGTAAAAATTATGTTTATATTATTTTATTTTAAAAAAATATTTATTATTTATAATATAAACCGTGACAGTTTTTCATGTCTAATATAATTAATTAGTCGACACAAATTGAATTATTAATAAAATAAATAACACTTCTTCTTCTGTTGTATTTAACCCTTTCAGACCCAGGGTACATTGCAATGTGCAATAATTTGAAAGTTGGTTTTGAAGGTTATTTTTCATTTTATTATCACTGGGACCTTTTGAACATAGTAGTATATTTTATCCAAAAATTAAAAGTCAGATCTGAAAGGGTTAAAGTCTCATCAAGTCGATTTTTTGATATTACTCCACCATATCTCTCCTCTTTTCTTTTATCAGTTCTATCGGCATGATATAATAATGACCGTTTATAAATTAAAATAATCCTTCTTCACTCAATTCTTACCAATAGAATCAATACTCGCTGGGAAGGAAAACCCTTAAATTTTAAAAATTTAGTTTTGATACTTTTGCTCCTTCCTACTTCTTACTAAGGGGATCTCTCTTTTGTAAAGGTTCTTACCATAATGAAAGGATTGCTATTACGCAACAATATCAATTCTAGCTGTGAATCGTCACGCAGAAACGCCTAGAGAAGAGGAGAGTGAATACCGAGACAAACCCCATCCCACTTGCCTGGACACAGTGAGGAGGGTAAAATCCAATACCATCAATGGTTGAAGATACACTTACAATGCCAGCAATGGCTAAGAGAAGGAAATCTCTTAATAAAAAATCTGAATTGTAGCAATTCTCTGTTACTTTAGAGTAGAGAAAAATCGTAATGAATTTTGAACCACGCGATATTTTATTTTTTTATGGTTTTTATTAAAATTTGCTCTGTTTTCTTAGTAATTAAAATTTTTTCCTAACTTAAAATAAGTCTTTATATACTGTGAAATTATGCAATCGCATTGGCTTTTGAAAATAATATGTCATGATTAATGTCGTGTGGGACACGACGTCAATTGACGTATTTTTAACTGGACAGTTATACGCCTATAGTGGTACTTCCAACATAATAAACAATACAAATCCTGTTGACTCAAAATACATGGAGTTGACTAAAATCCCAAGAAAACTTAATTAAATGCACACCTGATAAATATGTACATGTTTCGGATTTCACCAAAGAACCAGTATGTCCTGGGAAGGAAAACCCTTACTGTTGATATATAATTGTTATTATATTGATAATTTCGTTATTATATTAATATAGGTGTGCGTGTGTGGTCGCTCGCTACTCGTCACTCGTGACTCGTTAAAAGCAGATAACGCCTTAAGAGAAGAGAACAAACGAATACCGAGGCAAACCCCCTCCTACTCGCCTGGACACAGTTGAGAGGGTAAAATCCGATACCAACATGGTAGAAGATGTACGTCCAATGCCAGCAATGGCCAAGAGAGAGAGCTCTTTACAAAAAAAACCGCATACCAAGACGGCTCGGGTCCCCGCGGTATGGACATGAAAGGGGAGCCCTCACGTCACGTGTGAGACTCAGGCTCCTTTGGCCTCGACTACCATGCGAGAGTTTGGTAAGTCCATGCCCTCAGCGAATGAGAGCCTTGTGACTGGCAAATGATGATGATGATGATGATATTGATAATTTCGCTCTTTTTGAAGAGGTCTTTCCCATCTAGAGAAGATGATAACGAATACCGAGGCAAACCGTTACCAACAGTGGTAGAAGATACACGTCCAAATGCCAGTAATGGCCAAGAGAGGGTAAACTCTTTACAAAAACAGGAGAGACTTGGGTTCCTTTGGCCTTGTCTACCATTCAAGAGTCTGGTATTGCCCATACGTTGATGATATTCATTTATAAAAGTGTTAATATTACTTGTGTTATGTTAAGTATGTTAATTATTTGAGTAATAAATGTCGCGCTTATTAAATGCAATTCGTCGATTGCGATCCGCCAGCTAAAAAATGTATATGCCTGAATTAAGCAATTCCGATTAAATTTCTTCTCATTCCTAAGTTATTCCATCCACAAGAAAAAAGAGACACAAAGGATTTCTCAATTATCATACGAAAATCTTTCCACATACCCATTCAAATTTATTCAAAACTGTACCTAACCCATATTCGATGTAAATAATTGCCACAGTCAAATAAATCAATAAGATTCGATTTGCATAGTTGGATCCCATCTCCCGATTCTTCCCGTGACACGTTTAACCCGGCTCCCAACTGGGACACGTTTGCCGATACGTTGCGATTTGACATATACGATTGAATTACATGCATGCATTTGGCAACCGACCTCACAATCATCACGTGCGATGATTGTGATATGCGAATTAAAAATAACCCGATCAAAAATGCTTAGATGATGGCGATTTTGAGCGGCGTCAATTTTCCGCAGTCGGCGACACCGACGCTGATGATGATGATGATCGTTCCGATTGTGCAAACACAATCGGCTGTTACATATCTGGTGTGAAGACAGAGCAGTGAGACGAAATGGGCGCAACACCTCCGGGTGAACGGCCGGCTGAAGGCTGCGGCCCGTTACTGGGTCACAGGTGACGTCACGACCCCATGCAAGCCCCCACCGTCTGCCATCTCTGGCCCCGAGGAAAGTGAAACGACCACCGAATATTATCTTATTATTCAACCGACAATGTCTGTTTGACACGGGATTACGTTATATGTAAAACTGGCTCCGCAATTTACTTTCTTCGGCCCGCCAGAAGAAAGTATTGTATCAGAAAATATACAATTAACGCCTGAAACAATAACGCTCTCTCAGAAGATTATTATCGAGATTATCTTATGGGAATAATACGAACATCGTGTGTAGACTCTGAACAAATTGCCCGCGAACAAATGGTGCATTTTTTTTTATTTATTATTATCATTCACGACACGTTGGGTCTAGAATTTCGACCCACTGACCATGACGCTGATGATCTTTATCAAAAATACCGATTTTGAAATCACTTTCAATATTGTAGTTTATTATGACACAATAATATCTGCGTCGATGTTGTAGATTTAATAACAAAAAAAATATTATTCTACTTTATTGAGAATGTATCTGGCAGATTTTGTAAGTGGATACCTTGAAGCGAAAATAACTTCCAATTGTTTATCTGGAACAAAACCTTGTTTCAAAGCAATATGAGTTACACTGGTTCTATTTTGAAATTTTATGTGCAATACACCCGTACGACATTCGGAAGTGCAAATCGTAACACGTCACAGACACAAATAATAATAAATAATTATAATTAGCGTTATTTGTATTGAAATACAGGTTGACATGTGACGACACGTGATGCGGAAACTGTTGACGACACGAGTCAAAATAACGGTATGGAGATAAGCCACGACCCAGTATTAAATGGAGCATCACTGTTTTGGAAAAAAATGTCTGTATTGTTAATGTCCGTTATAGAATTCTGGGAAGTTCGTAGAAATTATCGACGTTTTTAATGGATATTGGTTGCGGTAGCTTGGTGGTACCAAAAAATATTACGATCAATCAAAAACATTAAACAGTTGTGATATAATTATCCAATGAGCTTCATAATTAATTAATAGTATGTATGCAAGTTGTTAGCAATGAGGTTTTGTACCGAAACTATATTACCTGAGTCACGACTCGAAATTATTAAGAAACACTGATCTATGCTAATGAAAAATTATCGCTGTTTCTAAATAATTCTTATTTATATACCTCGACTCTAATTTTTACGCGGTCCGCAAAAATTAACGAATACTTTATTATTATTTATTATAAAAAAAGCAGGGCTACAAACCGTTATTTTTTCATTGCGGTTCATTTAAAATCTTTCTTTAGTAATAGGCATAAAAAAATAATTAATAGAATAATATATGATTATTATATATATTATTATTGACATTATAAATATATATAATAATCATATATTATTATTGACATTATAAATATATTATGTGCAGGATCCTTGTGTATATTTATTTATAATTAAAACATATTAAAGTTACGTCTAATTATATCACATCTCGTAAAATAAATTTTAAACCAGAGAAGGCCTATTCAACACTGACTTGAGTTAATGGAGGTCCTAAAAATGTGTATGAGATTACTACTATTTTATATCTAGACATTTTAACCTAGCCGTACCGATGGGGTCTATTTGATACCCCAAGTATTTGATTTTACTCGAATAACTCTTTTAATATAAATCCTACATGTACTAAAAAATAAATATTATAAATAATAATAATAGTATTCGCTTCTATTGCCACGGGTGCGATGTTTTTTCTCGCTCGCATCCGGTACGATGTGC
>JAGXCT010036563.1:134606-155576 GCA_022495035.1 Philopotamus ludificatus | reverse complement strand
CAAACACGAAAGATTTATTTTACCTTAAAGCTAAGGTTGTACACGTTATTTTTCGCTTAAAATTTTTTTTTCTTCAATGGGGAATAGATAAAGAAAGGGGATATGCTCTTTTTGTTCGTCCAAGGAATGAAGGCAAACGTAGCAGTGAAAAAAATTACCGATACTTACAGGGATATTCTGAAACTAAGCAAGTGTCATCGGTGGTTTAAATATGGAAATAGGATTCTCAAAGATGTCACACGAAAAGTACCCCAAAAATTAGATGATCATATCCCGAAGGCGATGGTTAATCCCTTTTGTCTCGGTATGAAGCCGATCCGTTTTTGGGGCGAATTGTAACTGGAGATGAAAAGGGGGTGCTATACAAAAATCTTGTACGAAAAAACAATGGCTTCCTTCCAGAAAAGTATCTGTTACGACCCCTCGACCATCACTAACAATAGACAAGGTCCCTGTTTGTGGGTTGTGGGATTTTTATGGAATTATACACTATGAATTGCTTAAACCTGGTCAGACCGTTATAGCTACAGTGTGTTGTGAATAACTCAAAGTGAATGAAACAAAAACTCTGATCTGTCTGTCAATAACAAAAAAAGGATCCTTCAATACGATAACGCGAGACCTCGCGCCGCTAATAAAGTAACACAGGAAAAAATAAGGGAGCTTGGATTAGAACATTTAACTCAACCACTCTATTCTCCCGAACTCGCGCCCTAGGATTACCACCTTTTAAGATCGTTAGAGCATACATTAAGAGGTAAAAAATATAATAATGTTGAAGAAAAAATTTTCAATGAAAAATCGAAGGACTTTTTTAAAAAGGGAATCGAACAACTGCCTTTACACTGACAAAAAGTGTTAAAAAATGATGGAAATATTTTGTTGATTAGTATTTAGGATTTTAATAAATTAATCGCCAGCAAAAGAAAAATGATTACCCTCTCGGCCCCCCCTACGATGTAGCTGAAGAATGTGTATGATTATTTTTAATAAGAAAAATGGATATGGTTTTTAAGAGGAGTACATAGTGCAATGGACTTTCGATGTCTTCTCGACTCCAGTAATTTTAATTTTGAGTCGAGGGATTTATTGAGATAGCAAACGTATCCTTCTGTCGATCGGCGTCACTCTGAATTCTTCGGAGGGTCGCCCTTGTGAATACAATCTCCCCACAGTAGTAGTTAACTATCCAATCATAATTCAATCGTTATTGCCTTCAACTGTTATTACTATAATATACTAAAAACTAAAAGTAAAGGCATTGTTTTTAATGCTTCTCTATGACATTGTTATTATTACCTCTCCAAATCGCGTCTTATCGTTCGACCACTCTTTGAAGTGGAATAATTATTATGTCATTAAATCAACACAGATGTTCCGTTGTTTTCAATAGTTTGTTTGTTAGATTTAGAAAATCATGAAAAACAGGATGTTTTTTATTTGTAGATCAGACGTTGCTAAATTTATTTGGTCAACCGCTTTTATTTAGAATAATAATATAAAAAAAATCAACTCTTCTTGAATAATTACCGTATCTCAGTACATATTTGCTATCGTTTTAATTTTATCTAATTTTATTTTTGTTGGCATAAATAAATACTAAAAAAGTATATAAATAATAATCGGTTTTATATGCATATATAATTTATAGGGTATCGCTATAGCATTTGAATCCAGCCATTAGCATTTCAGCCTCACCTTGTTGATGTCATAAATCCAATCAAAGATCTAGAGATTATGTCGATCGATCTCTCAGTGGATGAAATGTCAAAGTCAGCTTATGACTAGGTATAAATAATACGCGCGGTTCTCGATTTTTTTATATGATTCATTCTCGAAAATGTTAAGTAAGATGGACGAAGGTATATATTTTTAGTACAGAAGAGACTCCAAAATACCGCGGTAAAGATATGGCAATCCCGCTGGTCTGCTGAGAGTACGGGCAGAACTGGTTTCCGGTTCTTCCCCAATGTACTAGCTCGAGTTAAGCTGTATTGGTTTATCCCTGACCATTACGTGTCTCAGTTTATCACGGGACATGGCTCCTTTAACGCTAATTTTCATCATCTGGGCCTCAAGGAAGACCCGGCTTGCGAGTTTTGTGACTCCAGCGAACAATCATCGGAACACATTCTTTGGGAATATCCGGAGTTTTCCTATAAATGTAGTGAGGCAGTCTGTCACCAGGACCTTGTCTCCTCCATTCTTGCTTACAGGGCTTTTGTGACTTACGCCGGTCAGGTCGGACCGAGATTCTCCTCCCTTAACACACTATTCTTGCCTTCCTAGGTGTAGGTCGCATGTTTGTCCAAGGAGTACTTAGATACGATGGTTGCCACGATGGCTCGTCAAAGGTAGTCTACATTTAGACTCACCGTAGGGCGGGCCCTCCAGGAAAACGTCAGCCAGTACAGTGGATATAAACATTTACAAAACTATCATTATAAAAAAATATGTATTTTTCATGAAATCGAATGAAAATAATTTTTATCAATATATAAAACATCTCTTAATATAAAAAAAACCTATCCCGAAAAGACTTACGCAGCAAACAAAAAGCGACCTTTTGTATACGGTAATACGGAACATTTCTCTGTATCTCCACTAACTAGCCAAATAACAACACTAGTGCGCGTCAAAGCTATTGACCATGCGGCCAAAAATATGCCCAAACACATAGTTAGACTCAGTTTAAGACGCGAACGAGTGGTGTTGTTTATCAGTCAGTGGAGGTTAAGAGAAGAGTTCTATACTACCGTATATAGAAGATCGTTTGTACCGCGTAAAGCTCTGTTTGGGGCAGACCTGTATATGCCCCGCTGGTCTATATTATCTACTCAATTCGGAAAATACACGACTATATTCTGCACTTAATATCATCATCAACTGATTGATGAAAGTACCCATAATTCGATCGATTCTTAATAAATCGGTGCAGCTTCTTGACATAGATATTGTGGCCAGATCTCCGACGGTTTTCAAGGATGTAAGCGGCAATTGGCACGGGACTAAGGATGCATAGGACAAACCGCCGGGGCCGTCCAGGAATTCACATATCTCAGCTCATTTATTACAAATAACAATGAAACCAATTTGGAAGGACGAAGAAGAACCATGCTGACAAATCAGTGCTACTTTGGTCTTCAATAGCATCTACGGTCTTCAGACAGATTCCTCTCAAAGAAGATCAAAGTCAAGCCCTACAAGAACCTCATCAGACCCGTCCTAACATACAGATCCGAATCTTGGGCTTCGACAAAACAAGATGAGCGACAACTAGAGATATCGGAGAGGAGAATTCTGAGACGAATATTTGGAGCCGTATTCGACAATGGGGAATGGTATATCCGAAGCAACGAAGAGTTGAATCGGACTGTGTACAGAGGGATACTGCAGCATTGAAACTTATCGAAAGATGTAGCGGCAGACCGGGTAAAATGGAGAAGGGTTGGACGAGGCCAGGGTTTTGCAATAGGGCTGTTGCGCATATGATGATGATGATGATAATTGATAATTCTTATTAATTTCTTGGTTCAGCCTCACTGCACTAAAAATATATACGCTTCATTTTTTTTTCTTCTCTTCAATCTCGTGTCACCTGTTTTTAAAATTACGAGCCACCCCCATTACACCTAATCCGAATCGAGACATTTTATTCACAATCGATTTTAATACATCGTTTGAATTTCTGGGATTGTTGCAATTTCTGGGATTGCATCGAGATGAGTCCGAGTCAGGATCTGAGGTCCGCGGCTCGCGCCCTGTTGAATGCAGGCTTGCAGCTGCAGCCGCGCCTGCGCCCCCCGAATGCGCGCTCGAGCCGAGGCGAGCTCCTCGCGCGACTCCGCCGTAAACAAGGCCGGAGTGCGGCCCGGCGCGGACCGCCGCCGAGACTGCGCCCGACGACGGGCTTCCCGACTCGGCCATGCCGCTCCGCGCTCGTGCCATTGACGCAACAGACTCTGGACTCGACAGATGGTCGGGATTCGCGCACGGATCCCGTTGACGACGGGGTCGTCCTAGCTCAAATATACACAATTCTAAATCAATTCGTATTATATATTCGTAAATAATGTTGATTAGGACCCACAAGTAACGAACCTCGCTGTGATTCTATACGAATTTATATATAAATTATTTAAATAAAACACTTTGTAAACAATAATTCATGTGCAAAGAGTGTCGTTGTCCCGATATGACCATCACGGAGTATAAGGCGCCCTGCGCCGGCACGGGCCCCAGCGACGATCCCGAGATCGAGCTAGATCCTTTCGCGCGGGAGACGATCGACCCGCCGCAGGACGGCAACGCAGACTCGGAACACCTCCTCGGACTGGTTTTGGCAGGTACGTCTCCCCATTGTCGTGTGTTGTGTTGTGATTTTTTTGGGCGTCACTTTTTTGACGCGCGAACCGCGACTTTCGTCGCGCAGGAAACGCGGCCTTTTCACTTTCCTGCGCGATGTGGGTCACCCGCACCCCGCGCGAGGCCGGTTCATTGCCCCGTGGCCTTCCCGGCTATATTTGTTGCCACATCTCGCGTCGCCGTCTCGCTCTAACGCCCGCGACGCCGTCTCGACCGAATACGTAACGCGCTCTCCTTCTCCGATCGTTACGTCGTCGATAATTCTACGAACCGACGATGCGTATGCGCTTTTGCGAAAACCTCGAAGAGATAACGCCGACGATAATCGCTCGGATCGGCGGTTAATTAGTTTCGACGGCGATAACGAGGTCGTCGACCCCCGTTCGTCCCGAATGAGGTCCCGTCGAACGAACGTCCGTTTCGATCCCAGAAAATTAGCGCGCTTTTCGTTGCGGCCGATTGCATCTAAAAGTTCCATAGAAAAATAAAAAGTTTTCGAGGCCGCACACCTCGGCGCGAGGCTAGGCCAATAACCCCGGCCGATATCTGGGTCACCGTGGAATTGGCCCGCCGCGAGAGTTCGCCGCTAGACCGCCGCCGCCGTCTCGCTCGCGCCGGCGGCGGCCGCCGCGCGCGCGAGCGGGACGCCGTTTCCGTTTGCAAAATCGTATTCGCGGCCCATTCATAGCGCGCCGTCTCGCTCGCCCTCGCGGCCGAGGAAAGTTATCGGAGAAGTGTCTCGCGTCGATCGGCGGGGTCGCCTCCGAAAGCCTGCGATATTCACAAACGCGGAGATATACCGGGCGCGTGTTGCAACTCGTTCGCGGATTTGCGGCGGGCCTTTGTATGTTGACTCGAACGCGGGCGGGATTCGAACGGTCGACCTTCGTATTAGAGCGGCGTTCGAGTCGCGTCGATTGAAACTTTGAACGCGACCTTGATCGCCCCTCCGATCCGGGATATCCCGGGACTCGGAGGGACGATTTTTGTCCCTATGCGATTTCGTAACGACCGATATCGTCGACTGTGACGCTTCGCCTTGAACTGCGGGTCGTCCGATAACAGATATTGCGCGCCCCGTTTATCTCTGTCGACCGATAAAAAATGTAAAACTATGGTCACCCCGACGGGAGTTATATCCTTGCAATTTCAGACGGATAATTGACGTCGTAAAAGATGTTTGATTAGTTTAACGAACAAAAAAAAATCTAGAAAAACGTACGTTCGGTATTAAACGAAATTAGAAAATATTTGTATACAGATTTGGGACAAGAACGCGGTATGTGTGTTCGCCGCGGTATTTGTAAGCGGAGCCAAGGCCCGCGGGTCGTTGCTCCGGCCGCAGAACTGGGTCGCGGGTCGTCGGAAACGAAGAGAGGGAAGAGTCGGATTCTGTCCGACGGCCGCCTACGGGAATACGCTTTTGTGCAATTGCAATTAATATATTTTTGCGCGGCGAGAATAGGCCGACGACGTAGCCGCGAACGAAAACAATAATTTATTTATGAGCGTCGATCGAAAGCGCGAGTGGACTCGAAGAAAGTAAAATCGTCGAGCTAGAGAGAGAGAGAGAGAGAGAGAGGCTCGCGGAGAGAGTAAAAACTTCTCGCGGATCGAGCGACCGTCTCCGTCGATCGATTGCGACGATCGCTCGATCGAATAATTCAATAACAGATTGCGTCTAAATTGTTCGACTGTATTTTTTTTGAGATATTTTCGTTTGCTTTAAAATTAGCGACGGGACGACAAATGGAGCGCTCGCTTCGTCGACTTTATCTCGTTCCTTTAAAAAAAAAAAAATTTTTCTAGGTCTAAGTATTGCTATTCGGCGGGCAATTGAGTTCGCGTCCGATAAAAATAAATGCAATACTCGATGAACGCGGTCGGGTCGATGAACTGGTCTTTAGCGAAGTGCCGTGACCTCAATTCGGAAATTATTCCAGCTACCGAGTGTGCGCGAGTGTGAGTGCGAGTTGCGCACGCGTGTGCACTAGCGCTATGTGTTGGACTATATTTGTGCACTCATACCGCGCGCGGTCGAACACATCTACGACTTTTTGGAGGACGCGTCTATTCGCGTCGATATGTTTATTGTTTGCGCGCGGATTTCGCACAGCCTTTGTTTTATTTTGGGGTAGAATTCTGGCTTTTATTGCCCTTCCATGACATCTCGAACCGCAATAATACCTCCGTCCCCCCCCCCCCGCCGAGTTTCGGGGCCGTTTAACCCCGGCGCCTCCCCCACCAGGTCACGGCAGGTCACTAAACCTAGCCCTATCCGACCCGATACATATATCGAATCATATTATTGGAAATTGAACCATTTTTTTGATCGTTATGAAAATGGGACGTTGTCGCTGAAGAGAAACTCTTTGTTTGTCGCTCCAGAAATCGGTCAATTTATACCGCGTTGACCCGAATTGATACGTCTTTTAGAGGTATTTACATGTCTTGTACGATGATAAATTGCGGAGAATCGAATTATAAAAAAATGAATATGGCGTTGCGTCACCGCATTATCATAATAAGAGGTTTTCTTTGTGATACTATTAAATTACGTGATCGAACCGAACGCTTTGGTATCTCGAGTTATTCCTTGGGTTATGTATTGAGAAGGCTACTGGCGGCCGTTGGGCCAACAGGTGAGCCACCTCCAATGAGAGCGAGGACAGACAAGTAGGGTTACAATCGATTCGTTTCGCTAACATATTTTTATAAAATATAATTTCTATATATATTCATATAAAAATGCATGGAATAATATATCCGATTCTTTATTGGGTCAATTAAAATCAACTTAAAATGGAATCTATCGTTTTTCGAGAGATCCCAAAAAACAATGAATGCGGGAATCATATTTCATCATATATTTTATGAGGGAAAAAATAATTTATTGACATGTTTAAGTTAGGAAATTGCACATATTCGACAAAAAATATCAATCTGTGTAAAATGTGTCACGGTAACATAATTTCTGAGACGATAGATCAAATTAAACGATAGATGCGGATTTATTTAATATTTTTCTTTTGTGTTTTTGATCCGGAATATAAATATCGGGATACCATTTTTGTTATCATCATACAGCATATATGAAACGAAAGAAATGCATATATCGATGTCGTTACGCAATCAATTATTATGATAAATTTAATTAAATAAATAATATTATTTATTGCACAGTAATCAATGCCCTCGCGTATCGCTGTGTGTGTATGTGTGTGGACACTACGCTCACATAATACGCGCTCGGTTCAAGAGCGTTCACTATTGATTCAAGTACATTACGACTGCACTCACACATACACTATCCCAATAATACTCGTATCATTTAAGCTAATGAGTATTATGCATATATGTTTATATTTTATAGGATTTGATCGTTAATGTTGTTTCGCGTCATCGTCAACATCACCATTGTTGTGATGCTGTTGACGATGAAACGCGATGAGTCGATTGCACCAATTTTGCTTTATGTAATTACGAGCCAAATTCGGGTGTGGCGGATCTTCCTGTCGCGGGGCAACGAGCGGTTGATGTCCCATCAACCACCCCCACCCACCTGGGCGACTGGTAACTGGGGCTGATAAATTATTTAGCGGAATGCTCCGGGGGTGGAAAATTCTCGAGGTTCGCTAGGTTCGTTACCCCGACACACTTTCGCGTCTCCGGTCTGACTTTACACCTCCGTGCGATGTGGGGGTAGTCAGTCGGTCACACCACCGTTCTGAGCGGGGTCACTGGCCATCCAGTTGCTCGGGTCACGGCGCGCGCACCTAGCGGCGGTCGCCCCAATCACGAATTTATTACAAACAACAACAAAAACAATACCGTAATTTTTTTTTAATCTGATCTAATTTTTAAAAATTATTCAAATCGAATCAATAAACAATAGTATATTTTTGCCAAATACGTTTCGCTATTCGATTACAGATGGCGTTACAATCTCTCTCGCGCGAATAAAATAATTTCTGAATATCACAAGCACAGATCGATACATATTTTTTATTTATTCATATTATTAATGTATTGTTACATTTAGTGATATTTGTAATTATTTATTTATATATTCATATGTATGGGATTTGTATCGGTGTGTTCTTTGTGCGATTATGACGTCACGGGCCTCTCCCGTGACGTCATCCTCTCTTCCCACGTCTTCTCCGCGTTCTTCCCTCCGCCTACCACCATTACCTTCTCAACATACCCCTAGCGATTTTGTTTGCCGAGAATATTATCCCTTAACCTTCACCTTACCTTCTTTCGCGGCGTGACCTTTTTGATATTGAATAAGACCTTCTGAATTATCAAATAATACGCAACTGCGCAGTTTTTTTTCAGTTTCAGTTGTTATGTACATATATACTTTATTATAAATCGTCTTTTTTTTATTTTGCAGGTAAGATCCATGAGATTATCCACGCCATTTCATTATCAGGATAATGTGTAAGTACTCTAAATAATTTGACAAGGATATACGTAAACTATTTTTTTAAGCGAATATTGATTAGACCGTTCCAAAATTATGAGTTCTATCATAATAAATATTTAATAATCAATCATAATGTATTATTCGTCGTAATTGTAACAAGCGACATAGAATCGTTTATTTTATGATTACTCTAGTAATTATATTATATTATTCTAATGCTGTATACGCCTAATTATATTTTTACACGGTTTTTAATATATAACATATACATACTAGGAAACAGACATAAAAAAAAAATTTTGATGGTAATGGAATGAAACCCCGTTTTTACGTTCCCGGAATTAACGTTTTCCCCGCTATTTGCAATCCCGTTTTATTTGAGTTCCCTTTTCTAACCCCGAATATACGTTTAATTTTATCAGTCCCTATTTCTCTGTATTGATTTTGCGCTATCTACCCCATCTTTCACCATCTTAGAACGCATCCAACAAAATTAGACGTGTTTA
The DNA here is from genome assembly GCA_022495035.1 of Philopotamus ludificatus. Lineage (NCBI taxonomy): Eukaryota > Metazoa > Arthropoda > Insecta > Trichoptera > Philopotamidae > Philopotamus > Philopotamus ludificatus. The sequence goes on along the minus strand of JAGXCT010036563.1, from coordinate 146,273 downwards.
AAAAAATAATCTATTATAGATATAGTGTTATCTATGAATTCCTACACCAAATCAAATATTTTTTATTCGTTCTATAAATATTATTGCCGTAAATAGATATTAATAGATCAAAGGATATTATATTTATATCGCCGCATTTTTTATATTAAATATTCATCCCTTAATTATAAAAAAAATATTGTTATGAGGCACGTTATACAGTGAAACCCGGAATTTACGTTTTCCCGCTATTTGCGTTCAATTTTTACAACCCTATCTACGTGTTCCCTCTAATTGCGTTTTTTATTATCAGTCGCATCAAAAACGTAAAAACGGGGTTTCTTTGTATATTTATTATCCAGAAATCCTCGTTCGAATCTATTAAGTACAAAGTGTCCCTTATGCCCTCTGCGGCTCGATCCCGCGACCTCTGTCCCGCGATACAAAGACGCCCGGGATAAGTAGCGGGAGCGCCGTTCGACTCGCAGTTCGAGATTCCCTTATTCTGCGTAAATTCTGCGGAGCCAAGGTCGGTCAATGACAGTTATGGAGGGGTGGAAGCGCGGTGGGATGAGGCTTCTTTATCGTTACACACGTTTAGTAATTTCCTCTTTGACCTTGTTTATAGCGCGAGGTCAGAGCTAGGGTGGCGAGGCCGTTACCTCTGCGGGTAGCCGCCAGAGGGCGCCGAGCAGTGACCTTAGGCGACACGGGCTGACCCCACCCCCACCCCCGTCCCAACGCCCGTGCGCCTGCGCCCGCTTTTGACGCCCACGCTACTTCTCATACCAAGCGCCCCCCAGCTACAGGAATACCCGGAGCTTCATTGGCCTTTTCCGCGCTGACATAGTCGCAGCCCTTCGCGGCCCATACCCCTAAAGAACCGCGCGCACTTCCTCCGCCAACAACAACAACGGCAACAACAACAATTACATCAACAACAACAACAAATAACATTTATAAAAAAATCGCAATATTAAAAACAATTGTGGAGTTGTTCGTAACATGGATTCGGACGTGTCCAACGATAACGAACAGGACCCCGACGACCTCTGCATAGACGAAGGTACGATTGGCATTATTTATCTTGTACGTCATAATAATATATATAGCGGTGTTCGGGTGATAGCTCGACCTCTAGCAGGCCGAGATCTATACCGGCTGTTTATTTATAGAACACGTGCGCGACCCTGAAAACGGAGCTGTGGGCCTTGAAATTGGGGCCGCGGGAGACAGCTTCGGGGTGGCTAACTTCCGTTTAGGTGGCTGGGGTCGTGGACGGGCCCCAGCGCCCCTAGCGGGCTAGCCGCGCAGCTACGGTTGCGCTACCCGCCGACAGGCGGTGACACCGTCTTCCCTCGACGCTTTATTCCTACGTTTAATTCCAGCCAATCATACTTATGTCGGATAATCGAACGCTTTTTATGAATTTGAATTTTCATGCACTTTCAAAATTACGTTGTTGTTCGTTGTTTTAATTTGAGCGTGGCTAATGGCACGACGGACGACGGGCTCGCTCTACGTGGGTAACTTTCACGGTCAAACGCCGTAGTGTAAACACGCGTACACTTTCTTTTGCGTTTTTTTTTCTTTTTTTCTTCGCCGTATAACATAATGTAACAATGGCCGTACGTAATTTCGTGCGCGCTCGGAAAGTCTTGCGCGGCCGTTGCGCAGATTCCTGCCGCAATAGACAAAAGAAGTTACCGCGGCCGGGTTCGGCGAACCGCGATTTTGGCCGACCTTCACTCCTCGGCCGACCGGACGGGGTTTGCGGCGAGCTGGAGTCCGAGCCGGCTTCGGAGTCCAGGGTGAGGAGGCCGCTGACCGGTCCAAGGCCGGGGCCGGTTCGACGGCCACGAGGCTCTTCCCAACACCATTCCGCCATATTGACAAATGCGCCAGCCGCCGCGTTGCGCAACGGTAGCTGAGATCCGACGCTGCGATAGTCTGCAGCGTGCAAGCGAGCCAGCCGCGGACCGCCGTCTAATGTCTAATTGCAAACAGGCTCCGGTGGAGGTCACCGGGCTTTGCGTTCAGCCACCTCTTTTAGATGCAAGCCGATATTCCATTACACATCTCTAAGCTCCATAGAGCCGCAGTAGACAAAGGACCGGAATCGAGAGTAGATAGATGCCATTATTAGAACGAATCCATCGGGGTCGCTCGCCCTCGTACGACACCGATCAAAACGCTGTCGAATAGAAGCCGAAAGTTGCTCCACAAAAATCGGTGTTTTTTTTATTATTTTTTTAGAGCAGTGTATGATCGATGTCGCGCGTGATGTAACAGATGTCCGTGAACTCTGGTTTCGCGCCGACTCGAAGATCACGCATACGGAGATGGCGATCATCGCGCAATTTAGATCGGAGGTGGAAGCGAACGAGTGTGCGGTGGAGGCGATAAAAAGGCGGCGGTGGGAGAGTGCAACGGGATATTCGCTATCCGTGTCTAATGGAGGCGCAGTTCGTTGTCTCCGAGCTTCTCACAGGGTTCAATGCATTGTGCTTGGCTTCTTCCGCGGCTTCGCCACCTCCGCCACCTCCAGCGCCGAGCGTGGAGGAAGCGCGCGAGCCATTGCCCTTGACCGCGCTCGCCACTTGTTTTTCTCGCGGTCTTCGAGCCAAATTGCGTGGTGCGCAAACAATACCAGGCCAGGTCTTCCAACCGATATATGTAGCTATCTCTCGACGCGCACACACACGTCCACGTGCGACTGTGGGTGTGTGTGTTCGACCGTATTTTCCGGTTGTACATAATCAGCACCATTCCGTACGCAATACTAGAAAATGTTGGACTACATTATGCAATGGCGTTCTTTGTATAATACCGTGTTAAATCAGACCCGATCTAGTATACATTTTTGCTCAGAAATGTCAACTAGGGAATTTTTCTTATTTTTGCCTCTATACTATTATTTATTATATATTTAAACGACCTATTATCCCGAAGCGGATCTTTGCCACCTGGAGGATAATCGATCGCAGATCCTTGGCTTCTACTATCCACCTCCGATGCGATGGTTGTTATTTAATTCTATAGAACATTAAATAAGAGTATCAAAAATGATCATGATCCTCAAACACGAGGGTACCGATTTATGGGTTGTGATGCTATCAATTCTTTAATATCACCCTGCATGTAGAAGATGTACATCCAATGCCAGCAATGACCAAGAGAGGCAAAATCTTTACAAAAAACCGCATACCGAGACGACTTGGATCCCCGCGGTATGGACACGAAAGGGGACCTCTTACGTCACGTTCCTTTGGATACGACTGCCATTCGAGAGTTTGGTAAGGCCCATCCCCTCAGCGAATGAGAGTCTTGTGGCTGGCAAATGATGATGATGATGATAACCAAAGACTATCAGCAATCCATTTGCAATTAATACCCCTTCCAGCTCAACAAGTAATTTTATTTTTATTTATTTGATTGCGATGTTTGGATGCCATAAGAGAAAATCCAGAGCGTCACTCACCCATATCATCAAGAATTCCCAGGATCAACCTATCCGCGTACTATCAAGCTGATACATGTTACCTACAAGTCATGACACTACTTAATTGTAATATGTCTGTAATGAGTCTCTTCCACTTCCACTCACAATTATATTTGCGAGTGTCGTTAAGAATTTCCTGAAGTCAGATTACTAATTTAGCTCCGTATGCTACCTACAAGCTATGACGCTTCAATTCTTTTTGTATAAAGATTCTTACCCTAGTAGATCTATTGTTCATGTCAATGTCACTGTTTACATAACGGGATTGTCTTGTAATTTTTGCATGATTACGATGCAACGAACGTATGTGAGAATTGCAATTATGTCTTTTGCGGCGATGATGGATTATCTTTTGCATTGTAATCGAATCGGTATTTTGTGGCTATTGACAAAAGCTCGCGACGTCTATTGCATCGCGTGCAATAAGACGAGCACGGGTACATGCATAGGTAGTTGGCGAAGGGGCGGCGCCCAGAGGTGGTCTACCTTCCGAGGGCCAACGTCCTCCGCCGCAGCTAGGCTAAAGGGTTAAGGAACCCAATTGCACTATATTACAAACCATTGAACTTGCACAGTGTCGCCGTGCCGTTTCGGTGCTGATTTGTCGGCGGTCAGGTGCTGCGCCGGAAGTAGGGCCGGCGCTCTCTGGGTGACCCCATGAAACGAAGACCACAACCGTGCCGGCACGTTCCCGCCGATAGAGCAGCCGCCAACAACAACACGAAAAAAATCCAACGAAATCGATTGCACAACTCGCCGACATTCAGAAGAGTGTATCACGCTCTGATTCTGTCTTTCACGCAAGACGTCCATTAATTACTCGGTGCTGAAGCGCGCCTCTTTGAAAACGTAAACTCATTACCTCCATATTATTATATTTTTTTTGTTATTCCGGCGAGCATTCGAATTGGTTCAAACTTGAATAATGAGGATTGTGGAGTACGATTCGGCGAGGTAGCCGTCTGCAAAGTTCAGTGCACGGAAAGCACCTGTCATGCATGTACAATGTTACAGGTGTACCGAATTAGAGTTCGCGAATCGTCGTTTTGAACAATGGAGGAGTTGTGCGAATGCGTCCGGAGGACGTGGTGTTAGGCCTGGCCCTATTCCGACCGCCGAGACTGCGTCATCGAACTCTCGATCCTCGAGAACCGGTCGCCGATGAGAATTTCTCACAAACCGTTGCATCTTTCACCCACAATGGTGGTTGTTAAGGTCGATGTGCAGCAATGGCGCACGGTGCGCGAAATGCACGCGGAATGCACCGACAGGTAAACGAACTCCCGAGACTCCCAACTGGGGGGGTGAAGGAACTCACCTGTTCCATATCTCGGGTTACTTACCTCTGCTCCTTGCGTAACGACGATCCGACTGAAAAAAAAAAAAACTAATTGCCATCGGCGAAAAGGAGTTCTGGTCACTCGGCACCTACGAGCGCCTCTTCCACTGCTCTCGTAACTCACGATATTCCTTGGATATGTAATTGTGTGTAACAATTTGTGCGAGATTTTGTGTACAATGCCCTCCGAGATTCGCGGCGCTGGGTTCTTGACCTCAAAATACTCTGCGCCGGAGCGCTCTTAATCCGAACATTTCGCAATAATGACCCCATTTCTCTTCGATTTTAATATTTATATCCGAAGTTTGACTACGCCCGATGTTCGTATGACGACATTGGTGATTTTTATGGTTTTGTACATACGCACACGTGTGCACGAACGTGTATTACGTATGGTGCACGAGTTGTGAACGTGTGCAGTATGCAAATGTGTCGGGTTCGACGTCTGTTGAACTCTCCCACAATTGGGTCACTGGCCTTCTTCCATCGGCCCCACAACACATCTTGGTCAATCGCTGATTTATGCTCGTCTCAAATAAGGGATGACCGAGCCATGGCGTGTAAAAACGACATCATAGTCTCGTTCAAACGTTTTTTTTTTAAATATCTGAATATTTTAAGACGCTTTTTATGTGCCAAATTGCTTCCTGGTGGATAGAAACCAGCAATAATTATCCTTATAGAGAGGGTGAATGACATGTTAGCGACCTCCGTCTGCTTCGGCGTCGGTAATAGGAGTTCAGATAACTTTAATAAGCCTTATGTCAGGGTTTTTCAACCGTTTTTATCTCACGGCATACTTGACCCTATGCAAACATTTCCACGGCATATTTAATTATAATTAAAAAAATAGAGCAAATCCGTTTAAATCTAATTATATATTTTTATTCATTAATAAGGTTTATTTTTAATATATTTATTAAAGAAAAAATATTACGTTAATTAGTTTTTTTTTTAATACAGTCAGCCCTTCTATAGCGTTTTCTCTTAATCGCTACAAAATTTCTTGTCAACCAAATATCATTGACCTTTATTTTGTCAATGTATTATAGATTAACGACATATCTAAATTGGCCTTAAAAATATTAGAATTTTATAGAAAACGGTGATTTACAGGAAACGTTATAGGAGGGTTGACTGTATATGTAAGTTCCGTCTTGAAGGAACAGTGGCGGATTTATAGGGATGCTTATGATGCTGGAGCATCAGGGCCCCGATCACTAGAGGCCCCAAGAAATTGCCAATTATTTTAGAGAATTTATTTTTATTTTCTTTTTTATGAGCTTCATTTTCAACAAAATAAATTTTGCGTTTCTGTAGTAAATGTATCGTCAGATTGTTTAATGTTAGAACTATGTAGAAGGATTTTTTTAATTTTTAATGGCTGCAAGAGGCTCAGAAATTTCAAATATAGATGAAGAAAGTATTAAATACCTCTCAGAACTGAAAACTCATAGACTTTTTAACAATTCTAGTAACAAGCCATGAAGCTGAAAGAGCTTTCTTTAAATTCACATTTATAAAAAATAAATACAGATCGACTATAGGAAATAAGAGACAGAATTATTTGTCCTTTCTTTCTATAAAAAATGACATAGACAAATCAATTACTCACAGTTTATAGCATAATATATTTTAATTAAAAAAATATTCTTTTATAATTTGACGTCATCTTTAGACAATCGGGGAGGGGGTCCCCTTCTCCCCAACTATTAGGGGCCTCTGTGTGCTACTAGGGGCCTCTGAATTATAATTAGCCTCAGGCCCCAAAAAATCACCATCCGCCTCTGTGAGGGAACCAAAATGATACCTGTTCGGTAATATTCTGTAGTTTATTGATGTTCCAGAATATTAATTCTTCAAGTAATATCAATGGCGAAAAAAATACTCATAAAACTAAAACACAAAGGCACACTTTACGATAGTTCCATTGAAGAATTAATGTAAAAATAATAATAAAATTCATTAAAAAAAAACTATATTTTTTCCCCAAATTCAGCACACCCAAGATCAACACCACCGCACGCCCCTGAATCATAAAATACTCTTAATCTAGTTCTCTCAACTGAGAATCCATAAAAACGATAAATTTCTTTAAATTTGTCAATATTTTTGTTATTATGTAATTATTTTATATTTCTGACTTTTTAAATTGATTAGATAGAGTATTTAAACAAAAAATTCTGGGGAAATGTTAGATCTTATCACGGAGTAAATCGCTTGGATTTATCCTCCTTATATATGTATTTATATAATGATAATACATAACGATTCAGCAATGATATAAGTTTTTTTTTCAATTAAATTGGATTTGAGATTAGAGAAGTTATCTTCGAAAGTAATTAAATTAATCTTAAAAAAATCGCGTCACACCGATTGAAAACCGCTGCTTATGTCATTACCGTCTGCCATATCCTATTTGCAGAATGGCATTAACGTTCAAAGACAGTCACGGTCTTTCATTAAATTTCACCACAATATTGATTTTTAATTGGCGATCGATTAATCAATCATTTTGCAGAATTTTTCTTGGATGCATTGACCCTGCGACGCCGTGTTTCAATAATTTTTCAGCACGAATTTCGTGAAGAACTCACTTGAACGGTCAAGACCAAGTTCACGGTCAAACACTAGGTTCACCGAGTGTCATTCAATAGCGAATTTCGCATCCGACTCATTTGATAACGGAGTCTGATTCCGATTTTTGGCACTGAAAAAAATTGAGCTATTCATTTTTTTTTCTTCAAATAATACATCGACACATACAATATCGGTGCATACATGTGTGATAATTTCATAATAAATTATTCGCGTATCAGTAGAAATTCTCTCCATTCCATTGACCCATCTCGTAGCCTTGAAAATAGACTTCCAGTGACCGGCCAATGTACCGAACGGCAATCTATATTTTTTTTATTTAATAAAATATTTCTTGCATTGAAATATCTGGACCTGGACAAGTCTCGTCCAATGCCACATTAGCCTTGTGATGATGACGGACAATACGTTTTCAAGGCGTTCGAATAATAGGACAACGTCTATGGAATATTCCCTAAAAGAGGTACTAACAACTCATTGTTTGAGATATGACAAAAAAATATTTATTTTTCTACATAATCAATAGCGGCGATTTCTATATATATATTTGAAACAATTATATATATATAATATATTATTTAACTTTAGGGTAACTTTTACGATCGTTTATCCCCAATATCCATGAGAACTATTTTTTTATCCGAAAATATTTTGGGGTAGAAATACATCTTTGCTAAATTAATACGTCGTAGGGGAAGAAATAATTCAAACCCCTTTTATGTCGAATGCATTAGCGATTGCAGCATCGCATTTCAGAACGCGTATAACCGTTACATTCAAATTTGTTGTTTTTTTTTTTTGTTGCGTTTTCAATTGTTTCGCAGAAACGTCATTTGTTCTCGGGCATCCTTGGAGGGCCAAAAAAATGCAGCGTTCACAAGGGATTTGCTGATTTACGACCGACCATAATAACTTTGACAGTGTATTTATGTTCATTGTGGTCATTTGATGGTTTTATGCCTTTACTAATGCTTTTTCATTATTCGGTCGTTCGCTCATTATCGCCAAGAGTTCTAGGTAATTTTTGATGTTTGGTATGCGACGATGGTCCCTTATACCAGCGGTCGCCAAAGTGGTCACCAGCGGACCACAGGTGGTCCGCGAGAAAATTTCAATGGTCCACAGAGAAATGTGGAGATTATTTGTATTTTTGAATCCACAGAAAACCACATATTATTCGTTCAAAGATCATAATTGTCCCAAATTTATCAGTTTTTCAAAAAAAAACCTTGCTTAAATGTTAAAATAATATTATGCCTAAATAAAAAATCATTTTCTACTATTAAGGATTCCAAAATAAAATGTATCTGCCAAAATTTTCATATTTATTGAAGTTGATCAAAAACTTTGTATCAAGGTCCAAATTTTTTAGCTCGCCATTGGGCGTACAGATCACAAAGTTCCAAATAAAATTTAAGAATAATAAATGTGATAACATTGACTATTCTGTAACATTATATAATGTAATAATTATTTTTCAATATCAAGTTTTTAATCAATTTTATAAAAATGTATCGTTTATGGCTTCTTTTTTATTTTAACCTAGCCGTGTCGATGGGGTCTATTTAGGACCCCAAGTTTTTGATATTTTTATCGCTGCGTACCGGATATGAGGGAAAAAAACGTGCAAGTGCGAGCGAGAAAAATATTGTGTTGCGCAAGTGGAGAGACCACATGCGCCGAGCATTATGCGTCATATTGATTAGTAAAAAAATCCGAAATACCGACCAAATTATGAAGGATATCATGAAAAACTACTTTTATTCTTAGAAAAATCAATTTTTAATACAAATGTCAAGGTATTGTAGAAGAATTTATCAATTCTTCATTTGAAATGTTTGGGGGTTTTTTCGTATCTTTCATTTCATGTAAAGAATTATCAAACTATTATAGTTTCATTTAGAAATATCCGAAATTAATAATTCAGAGCTTTTGCCATTGAATATTAGTTCAGAGGCATTTCTTATCATACTAAAATTGACAGCCTACTTTATAAAGTAAAGTTCTCCACTGAAAAAACTTCTTTAACGCTTTATAGGGTAAAGGCTGGTTAATATATTAATCAGTCGCTTTAAGGTCTATATTTCCATGAGCGCCCCTAAAATGTCAACCTTAGTAACGTAATATTTTGTCAAGAACGCTTTTTGGTTAATTTAAAAAATAAAAATCCAAAATAATTTATTTGCTCTATAAAGGGTTAAAGATGCCATCTACCTATCACAACTTTTGTTTATTAAAAACTGATATTGGTGGTTTTAGTGGTCCGCGAGTTTCTAAAGTTTGACGATCGCTACTTTATACGTGTGTGCATGCACACAATTCACCTATATTTTGGGCTGTAGGAATAAATATGCATTGTCGTTTATTTGACTTCTTATTTAATCTTCCCGGTGGGAGATCGTGGTCGAATTGTGGTTTTGTCTTGAGAATTATTTACCCCATTGTGCTCGGTTTGAGCTGTCAGTAAAACTTCCATGCAACCGGATAGTTATTTATTATTATACTCTCCCAAGTAGAAAATTTTCTAGCGTGCATTCGTTTCGGAATGATCTATCCTTACGCGGTGATAAAGTTCTTCGTGCAGGAAATGCAAAAGTGCAATTGCAAAATGTCTGCTCGCGGCCACTGCACTTGGACCGTTATGCGAGCTAACATAATATGCAACTCGAAATTGGATTACTTTATTAATTTTATTGATGTTTACTAATAGCTGTACACGGAAAACGGTGTAAATAATATATCGCATACAAAAGTGCACCACTTTGTTGTTCGCGTGTCTTTCTTTTCGTTTCGTACTTACAGAATGATTCAAATTTTTGACACAATGATGAGGGTAAATTATGCCGATGAAAGCTTTTTGATATTATGCGTTTTTTATTGTGATTTTTTTTTCTGTATAAATCTGGTTTTTGTGGTTCTTCCGCGAGCATCTGTCTTCCGGCACACGCTCCCCGAGGAATCAAAAGGATACCATTGTTGGGCACGCGTTTGCATGCAACTATTCGCAGACTATCGGTCGCAGATTGTGACTGGGCCCTCCCTCCGCCCCCCGCCTCTCTCCCGTGACCCGTCTACTGCACCTCTCCTACACCTGCAATTACTGTAAATGGCACTTCCATAGAAATTCGTGACGGCATCAAAAAATAACGCGTCTGACGCACTGCTCTCTTCTCTCTCTAGCTCTATTTTGCATTCTGCTGACTCTATGCAAAGTTTATTCACCGTCCAACAACGACTAGGCGGATCGTCGACTTCTTGCGCTTGCATTCTTCGACGGCTTCTACCACTGGTTTGGCGCTGGGTCGGTCCACTTGGGTCACGTTTTTGCAAATTCCATATGCCACAAATTTCCGCACCATACCCGATCATGCATTTCACGTATAAATCACGCGAAAGAGAGATGCGGCCCGGCGAGATGTGATCGACCTTCGAAAGAGCATTCATTATCTCTTCGATTATTGATTTTTTTTTTACGTAATAAACATCTGTGTAACAGCTTGTAAGCAAGACTTATCGAAATTAACATTGAAATTTCTTTTTATGCTTTTAAAAAATCATATAACTGGTGTTGAAAATCATTTACGACCATCGACTAATTGAAAGTTTAATTGGAATGATGGCGCGGGGTGAAGGCACTTTGGATTCCAAAACAAATTAATGCACTCGTCTGCAATATAACATATTATATTGCGATGCATATCGCAAATAAATGATGCAGAAAAACACGACAGTCGTTAAACGATATTTTTTACGGCGTAGAATATCGAAATCGTGTAAAAACAGGACCCTTCCTCACGAAATTAATAAAATAATCAAATTGGCATAAAATAATATTTTTTAATTCCATGGGGCCGATCATCGGCCCCAACTGATGTATGCGAAAATTTCCAAAGATTATTAATTTTTAACATGCATTTTGTTCATACCATTTTTTTTATTTTATATAAAAATGTTCGCAACACCTGTCCAAAAAAATGATTAGATTATTTATAAGGTATTAAATAATTGTAAGAACCTTTACACATTTATTAAAAAAAAGTAGTACAAGTTCCTGGAAGGGTTCATGATATTTGCTAATTTTGCGAAACAACTATTATTTTTTTAACTAAAAACATCATTTCTAATCAATTTCTTTACATAAAATCAAAATTTATATTGTTTTAAGAATAAATATTTTTTATAAAATAATTATTATTAAACGAATCATTAGCTGAGATAAAAAAAATAATGAAAACTATCGTTTTTTACC
>JAGXCT010036563.1:98910-134197 GCA_022495035.1 Philopotamus ludificatus | reverse complement strand
AAAGTGACTGGTTAATATATTAACCAATTTCAGCCTTTGCCCTATAAAGGGTTAAGAGAGCCGCGGAAAAATCTGATGTATTTAAGGGAGCCGTAGATCGAAAAAGATTAGGAACCTCTGCCTTACTCATTATTTTTTGAGCTTCAGTTTCAGCGTCACTCGTATGACAAGATACATTTCGTGTTTCTGTAATAAATGTATCATTAGATCGGTTAACAATTCTGATAACAAAATAGGTTGTGAAGCTGAAAGAGACGTTATTTTTTATAATTCATCCTTATCCTCAGACAACTGACAATCCCTTATTTTCCTGATAATATGCTACTGGGGCCTCTGAAATGTTATTAGCATCGGGCCCAAAAAAGTCGCCATCCGCCACTGATTAAGATGTCAGTGATACTGATTTTCTGACTTGGTTTATTCCTTGGTCCAATCGATCCATACCAAGACATCAAATATGATTCTAATGAAAAGCTTCTTTCGAAACTTCATTAATCTGTTGAAATGTAGTAAGACCCGACCCCAAGTGATTGGTATAAGGAAAAGAGGAATAAAAAGAATTATTTTTCTATGATCTGTTCAAATTCTTTGCGGACGTATTAATGACCCCGAGCGTTCAGATCATCATTGATTATCTGGTCTGATGCGATTTTCTGAGTCACGGCTGAAATTCGTAGTAGCACCGGCGTTGTTGTTCTTCGGCATCGGTGAGTCAGTCGGGCCACGCGGTCTTCGGACCATACAAACTCGTGGCCCAAATGCCGATTAGTCACAGCGGCCCTGGTGGCGCTAGTGCCGCCAGCTGACGTCAGAGGAGCTCGGTTCATTGTTCCTCGACGACCCGCTTCTCTCTCGGCATCTCTCAGGTAACTCCAGTGCATTAACTCTGGCGGCCAATTAAATCATTAAAACAGATCATTGTTTTATGATTGCGCGATTCTGAACGCAATTTGAATACGGCAAAACATTAATCAAAGCTGCACGGATGATAATTGAAAAATTGCGATCGTCGCCAACCTTTTTTTTTGTTGTTCTTGGCTCGGCATCCAGCGTGATCTAGATAGATCGATACGTGATCCGCGGCTCGGCGGAAGTGTGACGCGATTGTCGATCGTTCCCGGTTCTTCTTCGGCGACGTGGCAAGGTGGATGTAAATACACACACATGCGGTTCTGGTATGGGGGCAGGTAAACGACCGTTGCCACGAGTTGCCGTCACATTGTTCATAATGTTTCATAAACAATTCATGAACCTTTCTAAAACATTCTCGTGGATGTGACCCATAAATTTATTTACGATAATATTTTATTTTTGTTACCTCATGGGTCACATCGACTCGGAGTTGACGCTGACCCGGCGAGATCTGTACTGAAATAGCGCTTGACAATGACCTTGTCGGGAAAGAATTTACGTATTGCGTCCATGTTGTTATTTTGATTGATAACGAGGCGACTCGTGTCGCAAAAAATTGGCATAAATAGCGAGCGTCTTTGGCTTTTTGATTTGCGCAGTGGTTTCGAGTGTTGCGAAAAAAAGTTCAGCGCTTTATTTTAATTTAAATTCTAGCGCTTCTTGGCGCTGCGAGCGGCACGCTCTATTTCAAGGTTGCCAGGTCAGCAAACCATGGATTTATTCCAATGAAAAAAAAAATGGAAAAACAGAACGACACTAGGAACAACAAGCGTCACCTCTATGCCAATCGGCTATTCAAATTTTGACCCCATATTCCAGTGGATATATAATTTTTGGAACACGACGCTTGACAAATCAAATTTCAGAAAAGCGTTTAAATTTTATCACGAAAAATAATAAAAAAAAAAAAAAAAACGATAATTTAATTGCACGTTTTTGCACTAATGTTTATTTATTATTTATTGCCATCAGATAAAAATAATTATACACATGGAAATATTTTACATAACACCCTATCAAATCGAGCCGGGTCAAATGGAAAATTTGTTTTGGAAGCGAACACAATTTTTTTTCACAGTCAACACTCGGCCATGAACTTATTTTGACAATGCTTTATCTCTGAAAAAAAAAACAAATAGTCATGTGTTAGTCATTGTACGATTAAATTGGCGTAATTATAAAAAAAAAGACCAATTATCCGCATTAAGATTAGAATATATGGATATTTTTTTGGAAAAATTCTGTTGCGCAATAACCTGACCCACAAACGGTAACACTTATTGAATTGGCGATGAAAAAAAAAACACCAACATTTGGACAACGACGATTAAAAATAAAAAGCTGGCATAAACAAGTTTCACCTCGCGCAAAAAATGATCTACTTGTCTTCTGCTTCGTTTATGTCCGAATTCCTTTGGCATTATTACTTTTACTTTGATTCGATTGTGAAAAAAAAAAGATGTTACTCAAGCAGGGTTTGATCGATTGCTCAGAGTAGGAATGACCCTTCGAAGGCTGAATTGGTAAATGATTCACGCTCAAGGTTTCTGACATAACATCCAGTACCGAAACACAAAACGAGCGCCCAGTGAGTAGGTGTTGTTTAGATTTTTGATTATTGTATGGTGTACTGGATATATAATAAACGATCAAGTTTTTTTTTATTATTATATACGTGCACATATACTCGTCGTTTCAAGGTCGAGTTTCTTAACCGAATGATGTTACCAAATAAGTGAACGATCGTTGGTGAGTTCAAAAAACGGTTACGACATACCATTTAGAAACCGACGGACGCCGCCAGCGTCGATAACATATTATTTACTATTTTACCACGGATTCTGGACGCTCGACCGATTCGCCTCGATACATTGTCGATCGAATTCGATTCTACAGAGATGACACAGTCAGATGAGTTATTTTCGTTTTCTGCAAAAAAAAAAAAAAAATAGTTTTTACACCTGTTTGCATTGCCAACAAACTTCAGACTTCCTGCTGCGAAGCGCTAGAAAAAAATGACGTATGTGTGCATGTTAATGGATTCGTATGCTGAAAGAATGGTCGTGGTTTTGTCCGAGAATGCAGTGCCGATTCGAATCGGCCGAAACCACGCGGGCGTATCTAGATCTCTATTGACGGCGAATCGGTCCGGAAGAGCGAGGTCTAATTTTTCGATGGTCCGCAACCACCTCTTTGGCCGCCGCCAGCACCACCACTACCACCACCTGTCCATCATGGCGATGGTCACACGCGCGCAAATGCGAGGTCCGTTTCCGAAAAGCGCGGCAGGGCCACGGCCGGCCGTTGGTCCGCCAATCGGCCGAGGTAAACGACACCACCTGACCTCGCGAAATTCTCATAGCGGCCATGCCGATCGGCTCTCCGAACACTGCCGAGCTGCTCCGACATCGTTTTACGATCTACGTCATCGATCGCGGAAAGAGATGTACATAGCCATCGATCTCCAGCATCACAATGCGTAGCGCGGGAGCGACCAACAACAAAATTAGAACGACAACAAAAAAACGACTCATGGAACGCTCTGTATAATTTCAATTGTTATATGCGGATATTAATCTGAAAGTGGTATAAGTCGCATTGAATTGAATCTTGAGATGACGGTCTTCACGTATCATCATCATTTACCAGCCATGAGCCACTCACTCGCTGAGTGTAATGGACCAGACTCTCGAATGGTAGTCGATGGCAAGAGAGTCGGGATCTGACAATGGAGTGAGGACTCCCCCTTTGCGTTCTACACCTCTATTCCGAACGGAAAGACAAAGAACACATTTCACTTTTAGAGATCGACTTATCTAATATCCGTAAAAAACTCTCTTCATCCGGATAAATAGATTTCAGCCCAGATGATATTTACTAGCTTAGTGTATGGACCTTACAAGACTCTCAAATAGTAGTCGAGGCCGAGGGAGGCGGGGTCTTGCGATGGAGTGAGTAAGATATTATTGATGACACGCCTCTGCTGTCATGTCTCTCATAATCAGAATTTGCGTCGCCTTCGCCTATATTCTGCTTTTTTTTAGAATACAATCAATAATGATTTTATTATGTTATTGATCCACTCTAATTATAAATTCTCAGTTACTCAGCTTTGAGAGAGTTTTATAGATCATTGACAATCATCATCATCATTTGCCAGCCATGAGACACTCACTCGCTGATTGTAATAGATCTTACCAGACTCCCGAATGGTAGTCGAGGGAAAGAGAGTCGGGGTCTCACAGTGGATTGAGGACTCCTCTTTTGCGGGAGCTTCTACCTTCGTTGATATATGATTTTACTCTGCTTACTGTGTCCAAGAAAGTGGAAGTGGGTTTGTCTCAGTATTCGCTTTTCTCTTCTCTAGCGATTCCGACGTAACGAATCACAGCTAGCTTTATTAAACGCTGCATAATAAGAATCCTTTCATTTTAAGACCTTTCCAAAGGAAAGGTCCTCTAGTAATGAGGAAGAGGGATTTTCATAGTGTATTGGTTCTGCCGTTAATGAATCGATGGTTTTTTGTCGACTTTTGAACACTAGTTTGTTTCGTTTTAGATGTATTAATTGTATTAGGTCATTTGATATATTCACATATACGCCGTATCAATGGTCTTCAATGGAATCATGATTACGTTCCTCAGACACGAGGGAAAGTGGTTTAATAATAAATACTATAAAATAAAACACATTTTTAACATTTGAATTTCTTTATTTAATTAAATTTTATCGGCGTCATGTTCAATTCTCTCTCACGAGCGCGATTAATACTTTGTAATTTACGGCCAACACCACGTGTCAGTCGGGCCGGTTATCGTCTCAACAATTTCATCGGATATTAGAACATTAATAGACGCTAAAATGGGTGGTTGGTGATGGTGATTGGCCAATAATCGAGCGAATTGGAGCGAAAATTCCCGAAAAAGTGGTGATCAATATCAATAAAAATTAACTCACTAATCAAAGGGTTAATCATATATTTTAGCAAATGCATTATACCGCTAATGAAACACAGTGACTTATTCCATTTTCATAATACATACGATTTTATTCGCACATGTTGTTTTGGTTTTATATAAATTCTTTGATATTTTAATCCATGAGAACATGGGAAATTAATGACTAATGATATAAAACACGCTTCTGGCGAATCTCTATCGGATTCGAAAAGATTCGGTCTGATGATGGTACCATTTTTTTTTTATATCATGCCTCGTAATTGCCATGCCTCTGAAAAGTGTAATTTACTGATCGTTGAACCGTAGTTACGAAATGTTTCCAACCTGTCGTTTATTGCCATTTATTTTTGTCCGAACACAATACGAATAAATGAAATTCGAAATAGACCGGAGAGAGTGCGTTTATCCGACTTTCACCGCATTTTCCTACGTGTGAATCTTTTTTTTGTATTTCTCATTGAATTGCTGAAAAATGAAGTGTAATTGTTCGGTGGTATATTGACCCGTTGATTTTTTATTTTTTTATTTTTATTAAATTAATTTCAACAGGAACAAATATAAAACAAGCGGACTGATGATGTAATTTATTTATTCAGACTACGCCAAGGTGAAGGTCGGCCATATATTTGTTTCAGTTACTAATACGTAGTTTCAGAGTATATAAATATATACACAAACACGAGGAACGTCTATTTCTGAGAGACAATTTGGCAACATAATTGTAACAGTTATATAACTGATCTCTTCGAAAGTAAGAATGATTTATTGCAGGGGCCCTAATATAATTTTTAAATACCTAGATCGCATTGTTTCTGCAGGTATTTCTTTTTGTAATTTTATGACACTGTCTTCCTAGAATTTATCTTTCATTACTTAACTGTTTTGTAATGTTAATTTTTTGAAGACATTTTTAATGCGCATTATCGAAAGGGAGAGTTCGCCCTAAATTTTAAACGAAAAAAAAAAGATGATAAATCTCGTCGATGAATGGTAGAGAATAAATATTTCGCAGGGCACATCTTCAATTTGTAATGCGAAACCTGCGGGGGATTGCCCAAAAAAAAGGTAAATAATATTTATATAAAAAAATCATACAAAAAATATTTATTCATCATACTTATTGCACATTTTTATATTTTTTTTTGTCAAGTTTCGGATGCGATTGAATGCTGCAAAAAATATAGGTCCTGATATTGTATCGCGGTCCCCGCCGCAAGTTCGCCTAGTTCCTCCGCTCTTTATCCCATACTTTTTATGGGAGTTTCACTTTTTTGAATCGATGTGATATCGGGTTTCGTGCGGTCGCAAAATTTTTGCACGCCATAAACGGATGAAACCTTGACCCGCTGCAGTTTACGATTCGGAAGTCATTGTGCAATCGAGTTTAATTTTTTTTATCGTATAATAATAACCATAAAATGGTATTGAACTCTGAGAAGAGAAATTGGATTTGGTAAACAGTGGATAACCTCGGAATGTGTTGAACAATCTTCTTTGAAGTCGATTGCCTAATGTAGAGACAGCGTTCTGAAGATAGAAAAGATGAGAGGTGTTTTGATGCAACCTTCGACGATTCTATCTTTATCTCTGCAATGTTGACAAAGCGTTGTTATTTCATGTATTTTTTTTATAAGCAGTAAAGTGTGAGCAAGTGCATTATCGTGATGCAATTGCAATGAGTCGTTTCACCATAAATCTGAGCAATTCCCTATGATTGCTTCGTGCTTCAGAATTTTACTCCTTATTGACTGTACGACCTGAGGGCAAGAACTCAAATTTCAAATTCGATTGGACTTTACGAGCATTTTATTAGTTCTAAATCATCTTTGATATCCAAAATATAAGACAAAAATTTTTGGTACGAGTCAAATGATAAGTCAACATTACCAGCATCCTTTTTCATAATTATTTTCCTTAATTTTATGACCAAAACTGTACTACTGGGATACGTCCGATGACAGGATAGACGACGTAAAGGATTTTTTAAGAAGCAAGGAATTAGCATTAGAGACACAGATTGCCTATTTCAACAGACCTAAACATAGAAAGTCTATTAACTTATATTCTTCAAGGGAATATTTGGGACCCCTCAATTTTTCTCGAATAAGTCATTTAATATAAATCCTACACGTCAAAATTTTTTTTGTATTTGTCTAAAAAAGTCTCATGAATAAATATTACAAATAATCATATTGTATGCAATTGCGAAATAAATAAAAACACACCATATTCGCTGCCGTTGTCACGCGCGCGATGTTTTTTCTCGCTCGCGTCCGGTACAATGTATCGAATGCGAGTGAAACGTGATGCGAGAGCTCAGTCTGCGGCGAGCAATATCGACCAGATTATGAATAATTATGTCCATTCTTAGAATAATCCATTTTTTAATGACAAGATATTGATGAAAAATTCATCAAAATCTTGATTTGAAATGCTTGGGGTATCTGAGATACCCCCTTCGGACGATTTTGTTAGGAAAAATGCAAAGAGCTAAAATTAATTCTTTGTTCCATTTTTTACAAAAATATAAACCCTATTATTCGGCATTGTCAAGATACGTCAGCGACATACAAATGTTTGTCAATAAAATTTTACTCGGATGCGGGGCGTGATCGTAATTCAGTGATTGAGTAATATTTCATTGTAGAAAAGTGAAAGCCACAAACTATTACTATAATACTAGAGTCGAAAGCCATCTGATATAACCGCGTGTGGGTGCGCGTATTCGTTTTCTGGGCATTACCATAAATTTTATGAATAGTTAATGAATCGAAATTTAGGGCCCATTGTTGGCGTCGCTTACACCAACAAAGGCCAAGGTTGATTAACTTTCACAATATAGGCGCGGTAGTATCATCGCATCAGTAATTCAAAAATGTAATTGGGTGTAGGTAAAAATAATTGGGATCCGTAAATCGGGGGATACGCCCCGATGACTAAAATGTGTGTCAGCATCGTCGGTACATACCCGAGTCATTGAAACCGCCTGTTTGATACTATAAAAATGTAAAATGGATGGAAAACACAGCAATAAAATGTTGTATTTATATATGTGTTTGCTCAACTATTGCATGTGCACCGGTTAATCCCTAGTCGGTGCACTTTGCGTAGCTGGTGAAATAATATTATGAATCTATTTATGAACACAGTCAGTCGTCGACTTACGCGATTTCTACTTACGCGATTTCAGACTTACGCGATTTTAGACTTACGCGATTTCGACTTACGAGATTTTAGACTTACGCGATTGTTAAAAATGCGAAATAAATGTCGAATAGTATTGTAAGTGTAAATATATCGCTCGGTGCAATGCACCTAATGCATTTGTCGGCGAGTCGCCCGGTTCGATAAGGTCCCGCAAGACATGAACTTCATCAACAAAACCATTTTGTAACCCGAGTAAACAAATATAGCCGATAAAGCTAATGAGTTATGAGAGCGATCGGTGCATAATGGGTGACGACGCCACCCGCACTTTATCGCGTCTTAACCTCGCGACGGTTACTCTAGGTCCATAACCCCGGCGGCCGAGGGGGAGGCTGGGTCCCTGAACCGCGGTTTATCAATGCGTTCGAATGTTACCGAGGCAATGGGCCAACCGGCGATCGAATGCAGAGCGACGATCCCAACGAGGAAACTCGGGAAGCCGACGTTTACGACCGACCGACCTTTCGCGACTACGACGACCGACCGTCACCCTTGCAGGAAACAATTTCGAAAATAAAACGGCCTCAACAAACATCACCGTTACGTTAATCTATTGATTAAATATTTGTTTATCATTTTAAGGTCACGCCGTTCGGAGAGGCGATTAGATAAGGCCGACGATTCCGCGCGGACAAACATAATTTTTAAACAATGCGGATCGAATCGCGCCATTTCCCTATTCAAACGGCGTCGTTGCGATTTTTTAATCGCGATAAGGCTCAACCGGTGGCCTTCGGGGGTCATCGCCCCCTACTATCGTTATCGATCGATACCTGTCCGATAAGAGAATCGCGTTCGTCGCTCCGGCACGACGGCCGTTCGCTATCGCGATCGACGATACTTTTTTTTATCTGTTTGCCAATAATTTCTTCAATGACATATTTCGAAAAATAAAAAAAAACATCCGGGAGGGGGGGGAGGTCCCCGAAATTTACCTGCACACGTCCACCGAATTCAATGCTAAATTGATCGCCGGCAACATGTGACCTCAGCGCTTCGTTCGGGCCAAGGATTTGCGGGTTTAATTTCGGGGGCGGAACTACCGTGCAAACAACCGACCTCGACCTCTGGGATAATAATCAATAAAGCTATTTTAAATTTGTGCTACACATTTAATTGCGGCCTGGCGGATAAATACACGTACGCTTTATATAACTAGTCTAGAAAATCGAACTAATTATGCAAATTAAATATATTGTTTATAAAACAACATTTTCTTGCCAAATGCCAAAACTTTTGACGAATGTCTTTGGCTATACATTTGACTGACGAATACATCAAAACAAATTTATTTTAAATGCGAGCGTTAATCTAAAATAAACTCGACAATGGACAATGGTTGCAAATTTATAGAACATTATTCGGATAAATAATTGAAGTCGAGGATTACTGCTATGGGGACACGAAAGCAATCATCAATGCAGTTTTTGTCCGTATATGACAAAGAAAGCATGTTTAACTATTGTTTATAGAATTCATACGATGGGTAAATGTCGAAACCAGAAATTAACAAAGGACACATCAGACATTGTATGCCATTTTTTTTTTCGACCAAGGCTCGAATGCCAGCAAAGCCACTAAAGCTATTCAATAAATTTATGGCGACACCATGTAGATATCAATTTAAATTTCAAAGCTTCAAATCGGGAAGTATATATCACGAGATCCCTGGAAGAGTCGGAATTATCATTGATATTTAAATCTACAAGTTAGAGAAAAGATAAATAAAATAATAATTAGGACATCGCAGGTATTATCCGAATATTACAAAAAGAACGGAGAAATACGCAATTCTTTGATCCCTAAGCCCGGCTTTTGACACTCTGTGCATCTGGTGAGATTTTAGAGAAATAATTCATTATGAATAATTACTGCAGATGTTTATTTAGAGATTAAATGAAAAAATATGACATATGTAAAGGGAATAATTGTTCACCGCGATAAAGGACGCTCTCGCGGAAGCAAGAATGACTAGAAAAAAAAATCAGGAATTAAACTGAGAGGTTCTGCCACGTTTTTAGATATTGCTTCTTTCGATTATTTTCTCTTCACATCCATGGAGCACATTTTAAGAAAATCATTCGATTCAAAACCATAATGGTTTATGATAATAATGACCGAATGCAAATCGTTCTCTTTGCTTTTTGCGATAATTTAAAAATAAACTAATGCCAAATCATCGCTTTTAAGGTAATACTCTTAGGAATGCATTATTCATCTTGAATAAAATTAGTTATAATGCATTTTTAACGACGGCATAGGTCGCACATGACGACGATTAATCGTTTTCAAAAGTGTAAGTATAATTTTAATTTAACTTCGCCTTATAAAAATAATATTTCTTCCTCCGAATACAGCCTATATTATTCAATTCGAGAGTGAAACGCCAACTGAAGAAATTGATTTGGTTATTCAAGATCAATTGAAATGTTTCGTTAGTTTGATTGATTCGGTGGATTTTGGATGGAGCATTTTTTTTCAAAAGAAGAGAAATTAATCGAACAATTTGAATATTTATATATGATCTCGAATTTCAAGGCCGCGATCCTGAACGATCTGCTAATGTTGCAAAAGTAAGGAACGAGACAATCAACACTGGATTGATACTCTGATTAAATATATGTATGTACATATATAGATCTATTTTACTTTCGCATTTCCTTTGAAACTAAATCATATTTTTTGCCAAAAATGCTAAATTTTCATAAATAAAATGTCAATTCGAGTCGTTATACGATCGCCATTGTGCGTAGTCTATTTTTACGCGTGGTTTTTTAGGTTGACGTCTGCATTTCGAATGCATTCGTCGATGCGCGGGGGGAGCGAGGGGGGAGGGGCGATGTTGCGCAATGCGTTTGTGCATCGGAGCGCGGGGAGAAATGGAAGATCGGTCGCGGCCGATCGCCGGACCGCGGAGGCGAGGAGGCGCGATTCTCGCTTTCGAGTGGCGGCGGCGGCGGCGGCCGGCGGCGGCGGCGACCTTGGCCGCGGGCGCGGACCAATCGCGAGCCGCCGAGCAAACCGCGGCGGCCGCCATTGGCCGGCGGCGCAGCGCGGCAATGACCTCCGAGTTCGAAATGCATTGAACTCGGCGCGGCGAGAGTCGCTCGCGGCGTTTCGCGGACTTTCACTGGCCGCCGCCGACGACCGGCAGTCGGTGCGAGCTCGCGCTCCGAGCCGGTCGCACGCGCAGCGCTGCGCTCCGTCCCTATCTCCGCCCATCTCCGCCCCATCTCCGCCCCATCTCCGCGAGTGCGAATGAAGTTCGACTAGTTCTGTGTGCGATCATGACTATGATTATGAGTCCGGACAGCAGTTACGCGTGCAGGATGCAAGTGCAGTTGTCGGCGGTGGGCTCCACCACCTCCTGTCCGATGCGACCCAAGTGCGAGCCGACCGAGTTCGCGGCGCCGCCTCTCCCGAGGGATCGGCCCTACGAGGTCCGCTCGCCGCTCTACCCCCACAGAGACGACCCCGGCTACCGCCCCGCCGAGCCGGGGCCCTCCTGCGACGGCTTCCCGATCGGCGACACCACCGTCACCTCGGGAGGACAGCGAGAACCGGAACTCCACATCGGTAACGGAATCCTTTCTTCGACCCCCCGAAAAATAATCGATCGAATAATACGTCGGGAATTGCGTCGATCGTCGAATTCCCATCGAGGGGATTTCTACAGTATTTCTATTGCTACGAGCAATTGACACGAGGAAAAAACGATTAACGAAAAAATATCCGCGTGATTAATGAAGACGAATTATTCCCGGTGGCATTTTTCGCATGAAATTCCATTTGTGTCGTCGTCGAAATGCACCCCTTTTGTCGCCCCGGTGATCCATCATCTCCCCGAAATCGGACACCATTATTCGAAAGAACGATTTTTCGAAGGAATTCGTCTAGCGCGAGACGAGTTGCGTCGCGATTACGTTCTGTTACGATCGACCGCCCGAGCGAGTGAAAGTGAGCGGGCCCCGAGTTGCACTCGTTGCAGTTGCCCGCCGGAGAAATGCCGCAGAGAAATTGACCCGGTGCGCCTGATACGGCGAACGTCTTACATCACGCCGTCGTAATATCCATCGTTGCGCGTTTCTGCGTTGCAATTAGATAATTGCAATTTCACATCGCGATCGAACCGGTTTGCGCCATTTTTTTTTCGTCCGTCGCAACTATCTCCGACGGCGATATTTAGATCGATCCTATTTTTTTTTTATGATTTTCCGACGTCGTTTCTCTTTCTATTTTTTTTTTATGACGACCGAAACCCGGTCAGCTCGTCGCTTTCTTCGGAATGTCGACCCGTTGCGTCGCGATTACCTAAGACGACTCCGTGTGAAATGCATTTCTATAAAAAAAAAATTGCCGCGTCGTCGTTTTCTTTGCGCGATCCGCGCTTTCACACATTATTTCGCTTACGCTGATCGTTCCGCGCTATCGTCAGCAAAGGGAGTCGACCCGAAAGCTGCACTTTTTTTTATCGAATCTGTGTCAGCGCTTCGGTAGACGAGCGACGGCCGCGCGCGAAAGTTCTTTCACCTGTTGACCCCGATCCCGAATTCGCTTTCATTGAGAGCGGCGGCCGTCTCGCTCGGGCCGGCGGCGGCGGCGTCGCCGCGTCTCGCTCTCGCATTTCTCCGACGGCCGGCCGATCCGCCGGCGACGTCTCTCTCCGTCGAGCGCTTTCCCCGATGCGAGCGTCCCTCTCGCTCGGCGCTGTTCGCCGGAGCGAACGATAGTGAAAACTCGGCCCGCTCTGCCCCGAAACCACTTTCTTTTAATTTCTTCTCGTAATCGTATTCGTGCGACTCGCGCAATCGAACGAGCGACGCGTAATACGTGCGTTTTTCCTATCCGCGGACGACTCGGACGAACGATCGCGAACTGAGTCAGTGTGCCAAGAGCGGATTCCTCGAATAAACGCGACTAACTCCGCGCAAAATTAAAACGAACGACCGTGAACCGCCGTATTTTTCCATGTCATTTTTTTGTTATTCGTTTTATAAAAAGAAAATTCCCTCGAGTTAAATTCGAATCACTTTCTCGGCCGATTATTTGCGGCCGATCGGCCCTCGAAGTCGGACTCGATCTGCGCTTAATCGACGCGCGTTTTGACCCAACGCCGCTATAAAATGGCTTATTTTTCAGATTATTTTCAGCCGCGGCGCAAGTTCGACGTCCTATATCTAGGTCACACGCATTCCGCGATAATGTTGTGATTCATTCACACATACGCGGAGATACGCACCCGCTCGCAATTATATAACGCAAATCGGCGTATTTATAAATAATGGCGGGTGTTATCGTCGTATTTTTTTCTCGCGATGCATCCGCGGTTTCGGTCGCCGACGAGGCCGCGCAAATATTTGCAGTCGATCGAGATGTTTGAGCATATGGCCGGTTCGGAAGGTCGACGACGATGTTTACGGAAGATCGACGCGGCCCTCTGAGGTTGTGTCGACGCCCTGCGAATCGTTCGAAGGTCGCGCTCGTGAATCGTGCCATATAATTTATTGTTTTTTTTTTGTTTGCAGAATTTGACGGAACGACAGTATTGTGCAGAGTCTGCGGCGACAAGGCCAGCGGATTCCATTACGGGGTCCATTCTTGCGAGGGTTGCAAGGTGAGTTTTTTTTTAATAAATGAAGTATACTTATCGCAAAGTCGATTTGCGTCACCGTTGAGATAAGGCGATCGAATGTACGATTATATCATAACTGCACACTGTGGATCCGATATTTCAATAGACCTCGTGATTTTTTTTTTATCGCTGTTTTCTTAGACAATTTGAGGCGATGTGCGATTTTTGCGTCCGATCGCTGGCATTGAAACCGGCGGCTAGCCTCGCTTGGCTTTTGAACCGGGAAGCGATGCTCTCGAAACCTATATGCAAAAAATGGTACATACGCGGCTACCGCGAGTGAGTTATTGCAAAGTGGGTAGCGAGTGTTTGATCTTTTGTTTTTCGAAACGACCAGCCTTGATCTCATCAGACATTATCGCGTGGGCATCGCAATGCGATCGCTCACTTCCCCTATCCCGATGCATATACGTTTTTTTGTCGAAAAATGACCGTTTTCCTCTAATTGGGGCGAGTCGCACGCGATTATAATGTAAATAACTTGGGGTGACAGGTAACCCAATTTGAATTCGCAAATTTTCACGGTCATTATGTCGCATCGAGGGTCATTTTTGACCTTGCGTATTTATTATTGTTGCTTTGAATGGGGCCGGCGTCATTGTCGCTCCCCCAGCTCTCAAAGGAGGAGTGTATTTGCGTTTTTCGTCCCCGCGAGATTGCTTTTGTTATCCTTTTGTGAATAGAGGTTAAGGTCAACGAGGTGTATTCGCAGCTCTGCGTATTATATTTTCGTATATTCTATAATGTTTCTGGGCGTAATCGGTCTCATGGTTACGATCGCGTCGTAGGAGTCAAGGTCCCGATGAGCCATCAGGTTATTGCTCGAGGTCACGGACGACGCTCGCTCCTCCAATACACATTTAGAGTTTTTTCTCGAATCGTATGTCGCTGCTGCGTCGACAATGGCAGTGGCGGATTTATAGGGATGCTCATG
The DNA here is from genome assembly GCA_022495035.1 of Philopotamus ludificatus. NCBI lineage: Eukaryota > Metazoa > Arthropoda > Insecta > Trichoptera > Philopotamidae > Philopotamus > Philopotamus ludificatus. The sequence continues at coordinate 119,553 of JAGXCT010036563.1, read as the reverse complement.
ATGCTTAAGCATCAGGCCCCCCGACCATTGGGGCCTCAAGACCTAACTCATTATTTTTTTGAGCTTCAGTTTTAGCTTCACTCGTAGGACAAAACATAAATTTCATATTTTTCTATTAAATGTTTAGATCATTTAATATCATAACTAAGTAGAAGAGGAAAAGTTTACGAACTATTAAGAAAAATATACAGATTTACGTAGGAGACACGGCAATTTCAAATATAGACTAAGAAAGTATTGAATACATTTGGTAGGAGATTTACACTATTCTAAAAATCTATTTAACAATTATATTAATTAATTCTAAAGTCACGTTTATAAAAAATAAATACAGATCGACTATAAGAGATGACATACTGAATTATTTGTCCATTCTCTCTACAGAAAATGGCAGATTAATTTCTTTTATTATTTTTTATACTTTTAAATTATATATTTTTTCTTTTTATATGTATGTGTATTGTTAAGACATTACGTGTGCTACTGGGGCCTCTGAAATATAATTAGCATCAGGCCCCAAATAGTCACCATCCGCCACTGATTAAGATTTTGAGCGCTTCGAAAGGTTTCGAGCGCTAATCGCATTTTCTTCTTTGATTAAATCGATCTATACTAAGATAACAAAAATGATTCTAATGAAAAGCTTATTTTGAAACTTCATTTGTCTATCAGTAGCTGTCCAAAGCTATCCATAGAACACTCTGGAAACAGGTGGTAGAAAATCCCTATCCCATGTGATCAATATAAGGAAAGATCTGATTGCTTAAATTCTTTTCGGTCTCAAGACTACTACTAATGACCACGAGCGCTCAGATAATCATTGATTACCAAGTCTAATGTGATTTTCTGAATCACGGCTGAAATTCGTAGTAGCACCGGCGTTGTTGTTCTTGATGAGTTGCACTCGATTGAAATTCAATGTGTAGCGACGAAAGCGTTGAACTCGCATTGTCCCGCGACATTACGAGAATAGAAACAAAGGACGAAAATAACGCGAAGGCCGTTGTGAAGATGCACCGCGAGTGCATCCAACCGCTCGTTCGAAACGAATATTCTAGCGTTAATCCCGCTCCTATAAATACACGAGTGCAGCAAGTGCCTCCTACGCCTCGGATTCTGTTCAAGGCTGGGCGGGCACGGTCGATCCTCCGAGGTTCAGGGTCGGTCGAGGGTCCTTTCCTTCCCCGCCCGCGCCTCCCACCCCCCTCCGGCCTTATCCTTGGCGGCCCTTCCCCTCCTGCGCTCCACATACACACTAACCGAGTCAGAGCCGCTTGGACCAGTTAACGATTACAAGTGCCGCGGCGCATTCCAAAATGCATACAGACTTCCCAAAAAATGTCTTGAACCCGACAATTAAATTATTGAACAAACAAGCGCATTTTTTCCCCGCCTCGACTCCGAAATGTTGATCACGTAAATGTGGACCGTCAGCGCCATCCGGCACGTCTTTCTTCCTCACCCAGTAGTAAGGACATCGGCCGATTATTTTATTTGTTTTGTTTATCTCGCGGTCGTAAGCGACAGACGTCCCACGATCGTCTCTCTCTTTTCGTCCTCGCAGGACGAGCCTAGTCCTTCTCGATCGGCCGTGAATACCCCGTGCGTCGGTTAAGTGCATTCACCCAAAACGCACGAGCACTTGTCCCCATAATAGGGGTTAACTATCATATCCGACCGCCATCGCGTCTAATTTACGACGATTTCGTTCAATATCCAATATGGGACGTTCAATTATGTCACGAAGACGTAACCATACGGGCGACATCCACATTTTTATCCACGAATTCGGTTGCACGTTGCAAAAATTCCACAATACGACCTTAGACACAATGGCGGTCCCCTTTTCTATTGTCGCTATTTATTTTTTTTATATATATCGCATATATTTTTTGCGGACTCAAGGGTTAAGAAGGAAAAATAGAGAATGGATCGGAAATTAAATTCCCGATGTACACAATGGCCGCAAAAAATTTGATCCTTGCCAACACTAGCCGACCGGGCGAAAATAGGTCTGACCTTGATATTTTTTATACAAAAAAGGGGAAAATCTGACACAAAAAAAGTTGCCCTAGAATTTGATCCGGTCGACCCTTATCCCTTTCGTCTCATTTATAGATTTTTTCGATAAAAAAATCAGATGTATCAAAACAGCGGCAGCTGGAAATCGATCTATATCACAAAAATATCGTGGATGCGATAAGAAATCGCTGCAGAATCAGCTGATGATGTTTGATGAAAGTCAAGACATAAATATACAAAGGCGTTTTTGCATGATTTTTTTCGCGACCTCATCATGTCTGCGCTTGGGGCAGGTAAGGGCTCTCTTGAATGAGTTCTTGTTTGTCCCTTGCAGACACCAGATTTACAAGATTTTTGAAAAGGGTTGTCTCGAGCCTGTCCGCACAAAGGATTCATTTTGCACGAATCCAACAAAAGATACGCAAAAAAAAGAAATTTTATATCGCAGACGATTATTTTTATTATTAATTCGAGTGCGTTTCACCCTTCGTCTGCGATGCATCCCGCGAGAAACGGATGCAGCGTGAAATCGGACGTCGAAAAAAGTGAAACGTTTGCAACATGTCGTCCCTTTTGTTTGTCACTCTTATGGGGGCGAAGGGTTAATCGATCCCATATGACAATTTTGCGTAAAATTACGACAGCAAAAAATTATCGAGAACGGAAATTATTGCATCCGTCACCTGCTGCCGTTCGAAATTAAGTATAAAAAAATGTATACGAACGGACATTACAGTAATTGATGATGAATATTATTCGGAATTTATTAATTATGATGAAATTCGCTAGTCTGTATACGATCGGGAATTTCCCGCCGAGTGACTCACGGATTTTACGTAAAACGACTTTCCATCTAGCGGCGAATAGCAAAAATATTTTATTAAACTCAATATTTTTTATTATTATTATATTAAATATATTCATTATAAATATTTATTATTAAAATAAGTATTATTATTATTGTTTTATATTTTTTTAAGTATAAAACATTGCATGGGCATCTATTTTTATGTTATCATCAAATAACACTATCGTATGGTTTACATTTATTGTATGTCTTAAGTAAAATTGTCAGTATATGAGTCATTTGTCAGCAACATGAATATATCATGAAAAACTAGATTTTTTTGAGTCATGTGCAATAATATCACAGTCACCGAGTAACTGTCCCAAATCACTGTTATGGAATGCTGTGTTTACTATCGCGAGTACTTGAGCACTATGCGTTGTAAACAATCGTCCCCCACCCCACGTCTCGCTGTTACGTTACGTGAAGACGTTGCCCTCGGAAGGTTGTTGACCGGCGCCCGACCTCGTCACAACTTACGCTACTCGCCGCTAGAGGCGCTTCAATAATATTCAAAAACACGATAAATTCAAATATCATTCTAAATTTATTTTTAAATATAGTTATTAATATTTGTTTATTATTGCAATGTTTTAAAAAAAATATTTCGTATTTATTATTATTTCGATATTATTTAGTTTCGATGGCCGCCGCTAGATGCTCGCGCTCGAATATTTTCCGACAATGGATGGTTGACCTACCTAAACCTACCCGACATCGGTTGATGAACTCTTTACTCACTCTTGACTCATTAGGTAGTCATCAGTATCGCCCATATATATATTTATATATATGTACACACATAACAAACGTTCGATAATGAATATGTGCCATATTCTAATGCCGGCGTTATCTGTCCACATGAAAACAATGTGGTTTTTCAATAATGCCGCGATCGTTGACCGATGTGTCGACACAATCAAACCATTATAATTGCAGTCGTTATCGGTGGTAACCCTAATAAGTGTGTTTTTCGACGGCCATTTTCGGAACGAGCGGTGTTATGGCGACGGCGAGGTCAACGAACAGTGTCCGTTGACCCATTGTAAAATGTTATGAATCTAGGAGAGCGCACGATGACGTGCATCGCCAACAGTGTTACGTCATTATCGCGCTGTTCCGTTACCTATGGGATCGATTGCCGCTACCGCATCATAGGTGTCTCTTCGGGAGGGCGATGCCTCCTCGCCGGCGAAACAAAGCGTTTTCGATTTGTTTATCGGATCGGGATTAACGGAATCTCTAGTCGTGACATTAGTCATTTCGGCTTGAACTCTTAGCGAGCGCAACTCTCCGCGAGTCATCGCGCCGATTCATGATCATCAACCGCGCTCGCGCGTTCAACGACCCGCCGCTTTTTTCCTCATCGTCCGCGAATAATATGTTTTATTTGGCCGGACGGAGGTAAACACGTGACGACAGCGTCCTCCTGCCAAATATCTCGGACACGTGGCGCCGATGACTTCACGGCACACACTCGGCTCGGTTTTTACTACTGAGTCACATGACCGCAGAAGTTGTGAATTATCGCGGCGGTACAGTTAGCCGACGCATCTTTGTTTTTTTCATCGCCGAATAATAAAATGTCAACGAACCGACCTGACCACCGAGGAAAAACAATGTCGCGTTACGTCCGCGAGGATCCTCCGTGCGATATCTCGATCGAATGTACCGTTCCGGTCGTCCGGATGAGAGGAGAGCCTTAAAAAAATGCGCTATTGAAACGCGAGCTGATTCGACGGCGATTAAGTTAAATCGTTGCCGTAACCCAATTCGTTGAACTTAGCTGAACTCGCGGTTAAATATTTAATAATAGCCGACTCGTGTAACAGATTGTTTACGGAGCGTCGAGAGGAGAGCGTCAGGATCGTCATTAGCCGGTCTAAATTAATCATCGCCCACATTTTTTTTTCGGGCGCCGCTATTTCAGACGCGAGTGGCCTACGTGTCCGATCTAAATTTAGTCTAAGCCGAACCATAGTCTCTCCGCCCATAGGATGATCTCTTCTACTTAATATACACGGGTTACATGTTTATTAATTTGAATTTGGAACGAGCAGGACTGGAGATCGCAAACCTTTTAGAAAGCTGGACGCGCTCCTATTGTTTGTTGATAGCGCGGCGTTGTTGTGTTTATATGTTGTGTATGTACGCGCGCTACACTTTTGATAAATCTCAGCTGGCGTACGGGGCGATAGCGTAGCGTAGCGTACTACGTACTACGCTGAAGGTTGATAACGCCTATCGCAACTTGCGTCACAGCGCAGGACCAACGTAACGCCAGCGTCGTTCGTGCCTATTCTCAATATATGGGCCAACGTACCGAAGACGCTCCGTGTTGCAACTGCGCGCGCGGGCGAACGAGGCCCCTGGCGCGGGGGCCCCACGGGCCAGAATGGCGTGTGCGCGTTTCGCAACGCGATGGCGAGTGCAACGCTCTCGGCCCGGCCGCTTTTGTTTTCTCGCTAGGAGGGTCAACGGCCCGCGCGCCTGGAACATTCGGCGCAGCTCCACATTCCGAAACGTGTGCGGCGCTAACCGCGGGAAATACTCCGGAACCCTCGAGATTTCGACCCGGCGTGAATTTCAATTCGTCGACCGAGAATAGTCGAATAGGCGAAAATGGGACGCGTGACTCAAACAAGGAGTTTTTCCGGCGGTCGTGACGAGCTGAACCACCGTTGCGACGCCCTACCGGTCAACGGAACCATTGTGCATACACTACAAATGTCAATAAACTACTGCAGAATGCGTACCTGCAATTGAGATCATCGACAACGTTGAAAAATACACAGATCTGACTCACATAAAAAAATATTTTAATCGTATCGCATTCATAGATTCGATTACGATGCAAAAAATATACAGACGACAAAACGTCGTCTTTTCAATTTTTTTTTCAACTTCGGGAATAGGAAATAATCTATCCACATGTTTCATTTTTTTCCAAAGACATATTTTTTTTATAAATAAATGGAATACGTCTGTACAAAATATAACAAACCGTTATATTTCGGTTCGATAAAATTGAGCCGGAGCGAAATGCATAAAAAATAACGGTTCAAACCCCAGATTTTGCTGGATAATTCTACTGATAAATCCGATAACATAACAACATTGTTGTTGTTTTTAATCAAAAATACTTACTATTACAATTCCACGAAAACTACGTACATATTTTTTTTATCAAATTACATAAAAAATATAATAATAAATTTACATAGTATTCGATTAAACATAATATGTGCATTTAATGATAATAAACGCATCCGTTTACGCAAGTGTTGCAAAAAATCATTAGCGGTACGATATACTCTACGATCTCAACGATAAAATAATTACTAAGCTTACTTTCTAGACGATTACATTTGTAATTTGTATATTTTTTTATTTAAATTTAAATGAAAAAACCGTGTAAAATCAGGATCGATTCGCATGTTTATGTTATTTAAACAATCTCAAATGTGGAATAACACGCTTATCTTATTAATGGCAAATATTTATTTTTACACGGTTATCTACGATTCGATACGGCCCGAATGGTGTTTATTTTAAATACTCATTCGCATCTGGATCCATTCAATATTTTTTACACGGTTCTCCGCTTCCAATCGATCCACCGCACAAATATATGCTTAGAATTTGTTCTATATTGCATATAGTTTTACACGACGATTTGTATGTATGAGATCTCTCTAATTGCGCAACCTTACGTGCCATCGTATTAATAAATAAATCAGCACGTTTTAAATTAATAAATTTCCTTATATAACTGGGACGTCGTACATTGTTCTCGTTTCTCTGGAAAAACAATATCACGTAACCAGGAATCATTTATTGGCCCGAATTGCCCACTCTTCTCATGCAAAACACGTGATTTTGATCATTATGTAAAGAATATTTATACAGGGATATATATATAATAATAAAAGAGAAATTTCATGGTGATAGAAAAAAATATGATAATAAATATGCATCGCTTTCTTCAATGGCGTGAAAGTGGGCGGTTCATGATCTCGAAAATTATGTTCGCATATATATCTGATCTCTAACGGATTTCTCACCATAGAGTCAGCATGCCCTGGGAAGGAAAACCCTAATCTGTTGACCGATAATTGGTCTAATCTTGATAATTTCGCTCTGGAAAGAACTCTTTACCACGCTGAAAGGATTGCTATTGCGCGACAGGGCTAATAATCTTTTTTTTTATTTATGACTCGTTTTGGGCATATCTATGTGTGTGGTTGCTTGCGATTTGTCACTTGTTACTCGTTATAAGCAGATAACGCCTAGAGAAGAAAAGCAAACCCTCTATCACTTGGCTGAGAGAGGGTAAACTCTTAACAATCAATTATTTTTTTGACGCCGGTCAATCGTTTTATTCGTATAACGGATCCTGTTGCGTAATTTAGCAGGATTATTGAGCGACGGATCAATATGATAATCGGGTCGAAATGGACGCCGCTTTTGTGTCACGCTGATTTCTAATTTATGTCGCGGATCTCTCACAATTGTAATTTTTCGTCAAACCGAGAGGGCGACGAACCACCGTCGCACATAATCGATATGTGTAACAGTATATTTTTTCGTCAGAAACGTTCGCGCTAACGATAATAAATGTTTTTGCAAACACAGAGCTCGCGCGCAAAAAAAGTCTGCAATCCCATATAGTTGGGTTAGGTCAAACGGAGTGGGTCGTCGACCGGCTCCGTCTGCCGCTCCGCAGACTCAGGCATTCGGAAGTCGGTATGGTACAGTTGGCCATAAGTCGTAATCTATGTAAATTATGTATATTCGGTCGACGACCCCCCTCCGACCGCGACGAAAAACATCTCTTGATCCTTGTTTATTTATCGAAAAGAATTAACGGTGATTGTGTCGAGGTAAACTTCGATATCTAATTCGCAGTTTACCGTTTTTGGACTAACGATCCTACGCGTTATTATGCGATTTTCCGCGTAAATTAAGCGGGTCGTCGCCCTCCGCGACATTTACTAAGATAATTGCTATGAAAAACAACTGTTAAATCGCAGGCTGTTTTTGTTGTCGTCGGCAAACAACAAAAAAAAATCGCGACGGTTATTCAATATTTGTTGTGTTCTTCGGCGCGTACGTGTACACGGAGAAAGTAACTCGTTGTTTATTTATTTATTATTCGCACCAGTTTTATTAATTATATAATGATGCATATTCGCATCGAAACTCGGTTCCGTTTGGTAATTTATTAGGTTGAGTCACACGAACGAGAATAGGTGAAATGTAACGATAAAAAATCAGTAAATTTTGTCATTCGACGTTCGTACGAAGGCTGCTGAAGGATTTCCCCATTCGGATTTGATTTTTTTTGTGGTATGACCGCATTGTGCGATTGTGTTGCAACACAATACCACTTTTTCTGGTGACTTTTTGGGGCCTGATGCTAATTACACTTCAGAGGCCCCAAGTAGCACATATATTTTTTTCGGCTCTTTAAGGATCAGGACGAACATCAGTTTTTTAATCCGTCGTACAGAAGGAAACAAAAATAATTTTTATAAAATATTGAGTATGGTATCGGGAGTCTCTTCGGGGCCTTCGATTGTTGAGGACCTGATGCTTCAGCATCATGAGCATCCATATAAATCCGCCACTGCTTTGCGGTTGCTTTGTCTTATGTCTCTTCCATTAGTTTGTCTAGTTGTTGACAATATCTGTCTGTATATAAAAACAAATATTTGCTAAACAAACAAAAGATCAACAAATGAGTTATTATTTAAAAAAAATAAACGCGCTAGCGCAACACGCCGATATGAAAATACACGTAAACGGAATTCGGGCGTCGAGTGCGACGCTCAAAATAGAAATGTGTGTCACGACGCTGGCCCGAGCGAAATGCGCGGGAAAACGAATCCCCCGATGCAGGGTGTCGACCCCGGGTTCGCGTGACCCATATCGCGGGGAGGCCGGCCGTAGACCCGGGCGGAAGGTCGCGAGCGGCCAGCGACCCCGCCGCGCGTCTGCGCACGCGCGCTCGCACTTCCTTCTTCCGTTGCACTCGGCTCCGCTACTTACACTTTTGGGGTCATCGACTCGGCGTGAACTCGCTCGGCGCGCTTTCGGCGAGCGCTTCCTTAACTGGAAACGGTCCGCGCTAGGGCGACCCGCTCGACCCATATTCCGCGCGAGTCGGGGTGAACGACTCCGATCGCGTTTATTTTCAGTCGAATGAATGATTTATTCGGCGGTCCGCCTTGCGAAACGCCGGATCGCGTTACGGAGGACGCCCGGCCGCAAATACTCGCGACCTTTGCGGAACCGAAGCCGGCCGTCGACCCGCCGGGCGCCCGGGAGTCGATCCTGGAGTCGGACGGTTTGACGACCGAACGGCGACTTCGAAGTCCGTCCGGCATTCCGCTCTCGTTCGAAAGGAGAGCGGTCGAGCGATTCGCCAGACGCGGGAGTTCACCTCGGCGAGGCGTCTTCCGCGTTTACGAAAACCCGGCCGTTACGGGGACCGGCGCAACGAGGAAGTCCAACCGAGTCGTAACCCACTCTCGTCGCCCGAGAAAATCGATAGATCGACGTTTTCGAGGACGGAGGCGCGACGAGAAGTCAGAATAGCGGTCGGACCGGCCCAATAAACTCGATGAAAATTGAAATTTTATCCGAGCGATCGTTCGAAAACACAAAACGAACGACGTTTCGTCAACGTCGAAGAGATAAAGTCGGAGTTGCCAAAGAATATTATGTAAATCGGCGCATTGTTCGATCATGATCCGCGGCTGCAAAACGACGCGCCGACAATTTCGGTCCGCGGCGCAGGTAAAAGTATGCGAATACGTTTTGTAATTAAAATTGTTTACCGCCCGACCTGAATATTGAGGTGAAACGAGTTCAAATCGACGGAGAAAGACGTCGGACAGCGCGACAGAGCGAGAGAGAGAGAGCGGCCGCCGTCGCGCCCAGAGTTCAATATACGGACGATCTGGAAGAATCGGTCCGCAGAAAGGGCAATCGGTCACTCGGCCCGCGATCGCGGCCGCGGCCCTAGATGCGATCGCGCCTCGGAAATTTGACGGAAATTCGGGCGACTTCGGTCGGGGCGCGACGCTCCGTTTCGGCGGGCCGGCGTTGCGGTAGGCGCCGGGGGAGGGGCGCGTCGCCGTGACGTCACGCGCGCGGTCAACGGCCCCGAGGTCGTCGGCTCCGGGCCTGCATTCGGCGGCCCGGTCGCCCGACTTTCCCTAGGCGCCCGGGGTGCATCGCACCCCCGGTCGATCCGATCGCGGTCGCCTCTTTTCGGGCCGATCGCCGGCGACCGAGCGGACCGGTTCGCCGCCTAAACGCTCGCAGGTAACGGGCGTCGGATCGCAAAAACGCGCTAAGGTCGTCCGGCGTCGGATGCGTTTTTATCCCGGCGGCGAGTTGAACGCCCTCGCGCGGTCGGTTTTCGCGGATTCGGGGCCACGGCCAATAAAGCGATATTTCTTGCGAAACGACGTCACGGCGATCGCCGACGCGTTCGCCGAACCGGTCGCGACGCCGCCCGGAACGCGACGCGCGGATCGACGACGCCGATCCTCCGGCGTCGTTTCGACGCGTTTACTTTCTAAAAATTCGCGTCCGTTTTTAACCCCGTTCTTCGTCCGTCGCGCTTCCGGATCGCAATCAGAAAGTCGTTAGGACCCCGCGGCTCGAACGGTAGCGCCGCGACAAAGAAACGAGCGAAAGAAGAATTCGAAGCCATTACGCGGACGTTGCGCAATCGGCCGCGCAACTCTCCTCGTGCACGCTTTTCCGACGGCTCTTTCTCTCGCGATCGTCGAGCGACGTCGAAAAAATTGAAACAAACAAAGAGCTAACGGAGCCCGAATTCCCGAAATATCGTGGAATTCGATCGCAAGCCCGATCGCCCGAATCGATCTCGGAGTCGCCCTCATTTTTTCGTTGCGAAATCCGTCGCGATCCGAGATCTCGACGGCGCTGGCGAGAAATAAAAACAATGAATGAACGGCGAGGGGGCGCGGGCGGCGCGGGAGGGGCGGCCGCTACGTCGGCGGACGGGCTCGTCGCGGCGAGGTCGTTCACCCCGAGGTCGGCGACCGATTGCCGCTCGCGATCGGTCGCGGCGCTCGCGCGAGTCGCTCGCGCGTCGCGATAACAGCGCGCTCGCCGAGAGCCGCCGAGAATAGATTCGCAGAAATTCCGCTGAAAATTGCGGCCGAGGCGAGCGCGCGCGGGTCGACGAACCGCGTTTACCTTCGGTTTTACAGTTGGCTCGGCGAGGGCCGGCAGGTGGCGGAGGGTTAGTTTCGCGAGTGCACGGCCCGTTAGCCGCGACACTCTCACTTTCGGCGGCGGGGCGGCGGGGCGGCGGGGTCAGCGCCCGCCAAGTGGGCCGCGAGCCCCGCCGCCCCCCGCCCCGCCGCCGCCGCCCACAGTCGCCGGCGCCGCTCCGCGGACGACGCTCGCCTCGCACTCGCTCGCGACCGCGGCCCCCGTTCGGTCGTCTCCTCGTCCTCCGCGTTTCGGCGATGCGTTTCGGTCGCCGCCTTTGAAAATGGGTTGCGTGTACAACAGCGAAGAGCTGGCCCCTCCGCAGGGAGACCCTCTCACGCGGAAATCGGACGTTTTGAAAAAGACCCACAGTGTGCTAGTTAGAATGTTGGAATCGAAACCCCTGTTCGACGGCTCTCGGCTCGAGGGCTCGTCCAGTGACTCCGGGTGCGACAGCGACTCGGGGGGCGAGGCCTCCTGTCGCTGCGCGCCCCGATCGGACTGCAGTGACGACAATAGTGACGGTGTCGACGATTGTTCGCAGGGTTTCTTCAGACGCTCCATCCAGCAAAAGATCCAGTACCGGCCGTGCACCAAGAACCAGCAGTGCTCCATATTGCGGATCAACCGCAACCGCTGTCAGTATTGCCGGCTGAAGAAATGCATAGCGGTCGGCATGAGCAGAGACGGTGAGTCCCGCATGTATTTATTTATTTATTTGTCCGCGTCTTCGGCGGCCGCGAGGACGGAGAGGCGGAGGCGCCCGGGGAAGGGACTCGGAGCGAAAACCGTGTTGAGGTCGCCCGCTCGCGGACGGCTTCGAGTCGGAAAATCGTCCGCGAGGGTCGCCGCGATTTCGCTTTCGGGTCCGCGCTCGCGGTGATGCAACGCCGTTTTCTCCGACTTTCTCCCGACGCCGCCGTCGTCGCGGCCGCCGGATTTTTATCGAAATATGTAATAATCGCGCTCGTCGACATAAATTAGAAAGTCGACGGATTTATTTTTTGGGTTCGAACGACCGCCGACCGCGCAAAATTTCGACGGAAAATAGTCCGAGTCGCTCCGCGTCGTCGGGTCGCGGGGGGGTCCGCGGCGGCCCGGCGGGAGCACCGACCTCCGGGCTGACCCACTTGGGCCGCCCCCCTCCTCCGCCCGTTTTTCCTTAGATATTTTTCGCGTTCGCCGCGAAAATTCGAAGCCCGAGACTCGTACCGTCGAGTCCTCCGTCGAGGAGAGGCCCGTCCTTCGGCCGATCGCCCTCGAAGACGGCGAAGCGGGCCGCGGCCGATCGTTCGCTCCGACGGCCGCCGAGCGATTCCGCTCCTTGCGGCGTCGAGCGCAGAGGCGCCTCGCGCCGACGGCCGCGGCCCCGGCTCGACCCACTTTTCGCGGCTATTTTGTCCTCGCGCAATTCGTTATTGCGGACGGACGGTCGGAGGTTGTCTCTCTCGGAGGCCGGCGCTCCTCAACGCGCGCAACAATCGCGCTCCTGGGCCGAATTAGCGCGACGGCGGGTTCGGGTCGCGAGAGGGCGACGTCCTAGTTCGCGACGGCGCGCGGGGAGGGGGGAGGGGGGGGGCGCCGCATATTTGGGTCAGTTTTGCGCGAATTCCGAACGAGCGGAGGAAGGTCGGCGGAGATTTCGAAGGGAGGTCGACGAACTCGAAAATCCGCGGCGCGACCCCCTCGCGAATTTCGCGAAAAGCCGCCCGGCGAAGAAAGCGGCGAAAGTGGAGGCGCCGCTTCCGCGCGGAGAAAGGCGACTTTCTCCGCGCGGCGGGTCGTCGCTCCGCGCTCTTTCGTAACACCCGAGAGAAATTACGCGCGTTTTTTTTTCGCGCCGCCCGGCTATTATCGACGCGCCCGTTTCACTTTCGTTCCGGAGAGATCGCCGCGATCGCGGACGCGGAGGGGCGATCGACGCCCGGCGTCGATTTCTCCCCGTCGACGCCGGAGCCCCGCCGCCTCGAAAGAGAGAGCGAGCCGGCCGCTCGAATTCGCGCCGAGCGAATTCTAGCCGAGATCCGAACCCGGCCGCGGAGCCGGCGGAATCTAGCGGCGTCCTCGCGAACCGCGCGGGCGTCGACCTCGCGCCGCGATAACGGCCTCGATCGTCGCTTTCGAGTTTCGCTTTCGACGCGATCGACCGCCGGATCGATCGCCTTTCGACCCTACGCGTCGACATAAACATAAACGTAAATATAAAATCTGCCATATAAAAAATATAATACAAAAACGATCGCTTCCCGTTCCATTTTTATAAAAAAAAAATTAACAATAAATTTGTCGACGCGGACGTAGTTCGACTTTGCGAAACAGTCGAGGGATTCTATCCGTTCGTGGGGCAGGTCGGAGGTCGCAAGTCGAGCGTCCCGCCGCTAGATGTCTCGAGTTCGCGATAATTTTTTTTAAATCGCCATTTCGGCCGACGACGCGAACGTCGATCGAACCTTTGCTAATTATTTTTTTATCCTTTTGTAGTTACAAATTGCTAGATTTTTTAAAGTTAACGTCGACTCGAGAATCTTTTTTGTTTTCGCGGCGGAGATCGGCGCGGGATATTTCGGAGCGGGGAGATTTTTGGCGGGCGTTTTTTTGGGGGCGATCGGTCGTCGCGAGATAAAGAGCGGCGGTCGTCGAAAGTCGGGCGTGCAGCGGCGGGGTGAGCCGGGTGCAGGCGCCCCCCCCGCCCCGCCCCGCCGGCAAGTTCAAGGGCGCGCGGCCGCCGCTCAGTGCCGCGCGGGCCGCGACGCGCGTCGCACGTGCCGCCTCCGCCGCGCACCTCGCGCTCGACGGATCGATCGCGAACGTCGACTTTCGCGACCGAAGATAAACAAATTCGTCGCCGACGTCCGCGCCTCTAGTGCATCGCCGGCCCCTATCGGGACGAGACCGGCGCGTGATAAAATATTTCGAAAGAAATTTGACGTGATAATAGACTCGTGTTTTTGTGTCAGTTTTGATGGTTTTGAAAATGAGCGAAGAACTGCCGATACTGAAGGGGATCCTCAACGGAGTGGTCAAATACCACAATGCCCGTACGTATAGTTTTGTTTGCGAATCGCGTTTCGATAAGTCCGTCGCCCCGGCGCATATTTACGGCGGGCGAGGTTAAAAATAACCGTCGCGTTCGACTGTCACGGTCGCGAACTTGAACCGTTAGCTCTCGCGGGCGCGAGGGTCGACGACGCGGCGACGAGGATCCGAAATCATTTTTTTCGCTTTTTTCGGAAGTCGAAGCGGATCTCTCGCGAGACAAAGCGGCGTGCCCGTGCCGCGTGCCGCGTGCCACGGGGGCGGCAGCTGGGCGCGCATCTGCCGCGCACGCGCCGCACCTGCCCGCGCCCCTCGCCCCCTCGCCCGTTAGATCCCGATCGAACTGCGCCCCTCCGAGGGGTCGTCGCCCCGACTCGCGCTCCGGCCGAGGGGAGCGCGAGGTTAACCGTTAACCGCGGCCGAAGGTCGATCGCGATCCGCGCGTCGCGGAAACGACGCGAATCGACGGCGAAGGTCGACATCGGCCGAGTTCCGCGTCGCTCGACGGCTCGACTTTGCGAATTACGGTTTCTGACTTGTTTATTTTTTTCTTTGCAGCCGTACGGTTCGGGCGCGTGCCGAAGCGCGAAAAGGCGCGCATCCTGGCGGCCATGCAGCAGTCCAGCAGCTGTCGAAGCGCGGCGGGAGCCGCCGCCGCCGAGCTGGAGGACGAGCCGCGCCTCGTCGCCCGAGTCGTGAGGGCGCACCTCGACACGTGCGAGTTCACGCGCGAGAGGGTCGCCGCCATGAGGGCGAGAGCCAGAGACTGCCCCAGCTACTCCATGCCCACCTTGGTCAGTATATCCCGCATCTCTTTCCCCCGATCGGTCAATATCCGCGAAAGATCCGCGAGCCTTATGGATCTCCGAAACGGACGACACACTTCTCGCGAGGTGAAAGTTTACGAGGAGCGCGCCGCCGTTTTCGCGCTCGGACTTCCGCAGCTCGCGGCGAGGTCGTCGAGCGAGGCCGCTTTCTTCGGCTCGCCCTTCGTCGACCGCGAGGAAGTTCGGTCGAGCGAACTTCGACCGACCGAATATTTTTTTTTTTTTTAATACATATATACATTTATATATTATATGTACATATATATAAATTTGCGGTAATTCGACGCGGTTCAAGAGCGGGAGAAAGTCGACGCGATAACTTTAAAATAACCTTCCGTTTGCGTCGCCGCGGGGCGGACGCCCTTCCGTCCTCGACAAGGGCGGCCGAACAAAGCCTCTCCGCCGGGCCGATCGACCTTGCGAAATATTCGAGGATCTCCTCGGCCGGTCCGATTCGCGGGAATCGATTATCCCGCGGTTCGACGGATCCGCGCGTCGCACGAAAGTCGACTAGGAAGCGACGCCGCACGAGGAAGCGATCGCGCTCGGAGGTCGCGTCGTCTCGACCTCGACCGATCGCTTCCCGGAGATTCGGTCGGCCGCAAAGGTCGGCCGCGGGATTCTTCGACGAAAATCGTCCGAAAACGAATTTCACCGGGGTCGTCGACTCGAAAACGGGACCCCGCGACGCGAACCCTCCGGTCGTCGTTTCGTCGATCCGTTCGCTCGCAAAAATCAGATTCAAACTTTTTCGCGAACAAATTCTAACTTTTTATTTTATTTTTGCAGGCGTGCCCGCTGAACCCCGCCCCGGAACTCCAGTCCGAGAAGGAGTTCTCCCAGCGCTTCGCCCACGTCATTAGGGGCGTCATCGACTTCGCCGGGCTCATCCCCGGCTTCCAGCTCCTCACCCAGGACGACAAGTTCACGCTGCTCAAGAGCGGCCTGTTCGACGCGCTCTTCGTCAGGCTCATCTGCATGTTCGACGCCCCGATCAACGGCATCATCTGCCTGAACGGCCAGGTGATGAAGAGGGACTCGATCCAGAACGGCGCCAACGCCAGATTCCTCGTCGATTCGACGTTCAAGTTCGCCGAGAGGATAAACTCGATGCGGCTCACCGACGCCGAGATCGGCCTTTTCTGCGCGATAGTGCTCATCACGCCCGACCGGCCCGGCCTCCGCAACGTCGAGCTCGTCGAGCGCATGCACTCCAAGCTGAAGGCGTGCTTGCAGACGGTCGTGGCGCAGAACCGCCCCGGCCAGCCCGAGTTCCTCGCCGAGCTCATGAAGACGCTCCCCGACCTGAGGACGCTGAGCACGCTGCACACGGAGAAGCTCGTCGTGTTCAGGACGGAGCACAAGGAGTTGCTCCGTCAGCAGATGTGGGCGACCGACGACGACAGCAGCAAGAGCCCCGCCGGGGCGTCGTCGTGGTCGTCGAGCTCCGACGTCGCGATGGACGACGCCGCGAAGAGCCCCCTCGGCTCCGTCTCGAGCACAGAGTCGACCTGCTCGGGGGAGGCCGAGCGGTTCGCGGGGGCGCCCCTGCTCGCCGCCACGCTGGCCGGGGCGCGCTGCCCCGCCCGGCCGCGCGCCGACTCGGGCGGCTCGCGGGGCTCCGCCTCCTCCGGGGACGACGAGCTGCTGGCCGCCGCCGGCAACGGGGGCGCCGCGCCGCCGCCCCACTGCTACTCGCGCGCGGCGCAGCAGCCGCACCTGCACCTCCGCTACCGCAAGCTGGACTCGCCCACCGACTCGGGCATCGAGTCCGGCAACGAGAAGCACGACAAGCGGCCCGGCACCTCCTCCGGCAGCTCCAGCCCGCGCTCGTCGCTCGAGGAGCGCGCCGAGGAGCGCCGGCCCGTGGAGGACATGCCCGTGCTCAAGCGGGTGCTGCAGGCGCCGCCGCTCTACGACACCAGCTCGCTCATGGACGAGGCCTACAAGCCGCACAAGAAGTTCCGCGCCATGCGCCAGAAGGACGCCGCCGAGGCCGAGCCGCTGTCGCCGGCCGGCGCGGCCCTCGCAGCTGCAGCTGCACCTGTCGCGCCCCGCGCCCCCGCCCCCCGCGCCCGCCTCCCTGTCCGCCACCCACTCGGTGCTGGCGCGCTCGCTCATGGAGGGGCCGCGCATGACGCCCGAGCAGATGAAGCGCTCCGACCTCATCCAGAGCTACATCATGCGGGGGCCGCCGCCGCCCGCGCCCCCCGCGCCCCACCCGCCGCACCCTCCCCGCCTGGAGCTGCAGGTGGACATCGCCGACTCGGCGCAGCCGCAGCCGCTCAACCTGTCCAAGAAGTCCCCGGGGCCGGCGCCCTACCGCCCGCACAAGCTGCTGCTGGAGGCGTAGGGCGCCGCGCCCGCCGGGGCGCCGCGCCGCCTGTAAATATTCGAACCCCTCGGCGCGGCCGTCGGCCGGCGCCGCCCGCCTAGGGCGTCGCGAAAAGGACTGCGTTAGGTTTTTCAAATTTGAATTAATATATTTGTGATAAAAAATTTTCGTTATATCGTTTACCTTGTTAAGTCGGGGCGCGGCCGCGATCGGCGCGCGCGCCCCTAACCTTAAGCCCGGATCGAAATGTTTTATATTTTGACTGTTTTATTTAAGAATCGGACATCATTTACCTTTTCTATGAAAATGTTGCGTTATATTATTATTATTATTGTTGTTGTTGCGAGCGAACGAGAGAGAGCGAGCGAAAGGGAAGCGCGAGAGGAACGACGAGCGAAAGGGAAGCGCGAGAGAGGAGAAGCGGCGGTCGTCGCCGAGTGTACATAGAGAGTTTAGCGGCGACGACCGGAGGCCACGTGCAATCGGAACGGAACGGATCCTAACTCTTTCGTTCCGGCGCTCTTAGGGAATAATTTTGTCGAAGCCGTCGCGGCTCGTCGCGAGCGCGTCGCCGCTCGGCGAGACGGAGGGAAATTGTATAAAAGTGTAAACTCGAGGCCCGGGGAGGGGCCGGAGGGCCGGCCTCGGTCCGCGGCCGCCGCGGCCCGGGCCGGAGGTCGCGATCTCTATCCCGCGACGGGCCCCCGTCGGACCCGTCGCGCCCGGTCTTTATTTATGTAATTATTGTGCGAACGTTATTTTTCCGCCCGGCGGTCCCGTCGCCCTCGAGCGGGTTCCTGGCGCGGCGCTCGCCCCGACGCCGGTCGCCTCGGCGGCCCGCGGCGTCGCGGCGGGCGCCCGCGAAGCGACGCCGATCGTCGCGGCGACCTGTGCCGCGGTCGACTCGGCCGACCCGCCCGAACGGAAACGTTTCAATTTTGTATTGTATAAAAAAATTATAAAAATATTGTATTTTTGAAATAATGTCGCCTTTCGACCCGTCTCGTATTTCTTGAAAGTCAAAATCCAGCTCTTGCAGTTATGTCGATATTTATGTTATTTGTTTTGTGCCCGTGTTTTTCGTGTCCGTTCGCCTTTCCTCGCCGAGCGGCCCGCCGTTTCCCCGTCGCCGCCCGGTCGCCCGCGGGTCGCGCCCCCCCGAGAACTGCGTTTCTCGGGGCCCTCGACCCTTCGACCGGGCGGCGACGGCGTCGGGCCGCGCCGTCGGCCGAACGACGCGTTTGAAACGCGACCGTGACATATCATCCCCGCCAGTATATCTAAAAAAATAAATAAAACGGTCGCCGAGTGTGTATGTTTAGTATTTTGTAAGCATGGGTCAGTTCTCAATTTATTGTTACATAACGAAGATGAGGAAGTCGTCAGAATAAAATTGTCTGGTGAAAATTATTTCCGCATTTTATTTAAAAAAAAAAAACTATCCACGTCCTCCCCGAATCCTTCTTCCGTTCATAATCGTCCCGTCGACCGCCGCGAAACGAGAATAACGCAAAAATGGAAATTTATGCGATCGCATAATTAAATCTCGAGGTCGCCTCGTTGACGTCGCTAATATTTTTTTGGTTTTAAATATAAACGTATATTGTCCATTCTTGCGTCATCCGCGATATAAAAGTAGTTAAAATATCGTTCGACCGTCGAGGCCGAGAGCTCGCGACCTTCGAGCGTCGAAAACGGTCGTCCGAACGATTTCGACGACTTTTTGTTCCGGCAAAATTAGGGGTCAATCCGTGCGAAATGTCGAGTCGACGCCCGAACGGACGGTTTTCTTTTGCGTCGCCTCGGAATCGAAGGCGTCGAGCGCGTCGCAAAAAGCTGCAGTCGTCGGCTCCGATCGCGACGCAGAGGTCGACGCGTTCCGGGCGACGACCTTTGCGTCGACGCCGACGGTTCCGACGTCTCCGCGCGCTTTCGAGCGACGCCGTCGAATCCGCAGTCGACGGGGAGATCGTCGACGAAAATCTGTCGAAGCGCCGTAAAAATGGGCGCCAGCCGGGGGTCGCGGGCAAAGTCGCGTCGACCTCGGCCCTCCGTCGAGAGTCGACGCAGAGGGCACATTGTCGAACCGCAGACCGCGATCCTCTATTTTCGGCCGCGATTCCAGAAGGGGCCGGCCCGACTTCCGAGGAAAACCGCCGCGCTTTGTCCATCGAATTCGGAGTTCCGATCGCCGATTCGAGCCGCCGATCGCCTCATAGTTTCGAACGGGGGTCGACAAACTTTTTTTTTGGAAAATAAAAAATTACAATTACTACCGAATTTATTAATTTTTTTGGGCTAATACAACAAAATACACTATTTTTTTTTAATAAATTCAAATAAAAATATAAAAGCCTATTCTCGGTTCATTTTTCCAATGGATATCACTGATAATAAATTTGTAAAAAAAATATAATGAGTGGAAAGGCTTAAAGGTAGAACTTATTTATTAAATTAATCGATTAAATATAAAATTAATAAAAGGGTTAATTTTCTTGAAAATACTTATTTTGATTGAGTCCACAATAAAAAAAAAAGATCGCTGAAACTACGGTGTAAAATTCAAAATGAAGTTTTTATCGAGGCTTCGATCCACGACCGAAAACCGAAAAAAAACCGTTATTTTATTAACATTGATCATCGTTTGATCCAATCGAGATGTTAGTTTTACAATTAAAAATAATTAATATTTATTACTTAAACTACTCAAATAAGAACAAGTCCAATCATCTGGCGATACGTCCGATGAAAAGATAGACGACTTAAAGGATTTTTTAAGCATTAGAGTCGCCCAGATTCACAAACATTTATTAAATAACTTAATATTAATCTTTAAAATATTCTAGAGTTTTTTGAGGATAATAAAATTACACATCCTCATGTATACAAACTTGCAATGGTGGTTTTAAGATCTCCGGCAACACAAGTTAGTGTTAAAGGGGCTTTCTCTGGGTTTTTTTTAAATATATTCTGAGACAATAGAAATAGTTTAAATGAAAATACATAATAATCAGAGTAACTTTAAACATTTATAATTATAAATAAATTTACACAAGGACCCTGCACACTTTAAGCCTAAATAAACGAATTTGTCTCGTTTATACATGTTGTATTATTATCAAAAAATATATATTTTTATAACACCTTTAATTAATTATTGTACCAATTAATTTAAAAACATAATAATAACAAAAAAAACATATATAACAATAAAGAAATAAAAAGAATTATAAAATCACATATAAAATATCTACAAAACTGCTAAATTTGACATCGAATATATCTACATATTCGGCCAAGTGGTTGAGCAGAGTAATAGC
>JAGXCT010036563.1:61303-95456 GCA_022495035.1 Philopotamus ludificatus | reverse complement strand
TTTGATTTGCAAAACGTCCAATTTGATTTGTAAAACGTCCAATTTGAAGTGTAAATCCTGTATAGACTTAAGGAAATATTATTTATTGGACATATTGCACATAAAATAATCTACATACAATTATTTATGGACGAACTACTTCAAGTCTTAGCCTTTTCCTTTTCTAGCCCGTTTATTCCTGTATATAATTGTCGGAAGGGGAGTGGTTATAGAAAATAATGTATGTAATAGCTAAGACAAACATCAAAACGAATTACCACCAAGAAGATAATAAGAAATTTTAACTCTTATCCTAATAGTTCATAAACTTTTTTCTTCTGCATTTACTTTTTTTTGTAAAACGTTAGATCGACGTTTATAAAAATCCTTGGTTTTCTTCATACAATTGTTCGTTTTTAGCGAGCTGGAACAATTCTAGCTCTGACTCCAGTACATTTTAGAATGTGAAGCCACGACAGTTTCATTCTTACCAACGACCGGTTATCTTTGGTTTTTCCCTCCATTATGGTATGCAGAAGGAGATACTTTTGTCTAAGAATGATTTACCCAAAGTACACAATTTTACGATTTTTTACGGTGTCCAAAAGCTTCTATTCCTTGTGTAGAAGTTGAAGCTCGCATGATGCTTATTACATTTCAGAAACCACTAGTAATAAAGTAAGTCCTCGACATACACGACTAATTGGTTCCAAAGGTTTTCGTATAAGTCGAAAAATCGCGTAAGAGGAAAGCACAAAATCTAACATTTTTCCCAAAAAGTATGTTTTAGTTTCAAAGGATAGGTGAAAGTAAAATAGATTATGGAAAATAGAAAAATGATTCACTTAAGGAAATATTATTTATTGGCACATAAAAAAATCTACATACAATTATTAATGGACGAATTACTTCAAGTCTTAGCCCTTTTCCTTTTCTAGCCCATTTATTCCTGTATATATTTTTTTGGTATAACGTTAGATCGACGTTTATAAAAATCCATATGCAAACGAAAATCCCGCTACAGTCCCTTTTCATTTGTCATTTACAGTCTTCTTTTTCTTAAGGTCCCTTTTCCGTTTTCGGACGTAGGCGTATTTACATGTCCTTGTTTTTCCCAGAACAATTATGGCTCTGAATCCAGTCCAATTTCGAATATTGCAAAGCCACGACAGCTTCTTTCTTACCAACCACCGGTTACCTTTAACTTTTCCCTGCATTATGGTCTGTAGAAGGAAATACAGTCAGTCCTTCTATACCCTTTAAATCGCTGCTTTTTACAAAATTCCTTGTCAACCAAAGAGCATTGCCCTTTATTTCACTTGGCAATGTATTATAGAGTTACGAAATATCTAAATTTACATTAAAAATATTAGAATTTTGTATAAAACAACGATTTACAGGAAACGTTATAGGAGGGTTGATGTGTCAAGTCAAGTACTCAATTTTACGGTGTCCAGAAGCTTTCGCACCGTGTGAAGACATCCATGAAATCTTCAACATTCTTCGGTAGCACCACATTTCAAACGCTTCCATTCGGTTATAGTACTGACCACACATAGCATCATAGAGTTCGGTGATGTATCTTCCAGGAGAGTCGACGACAACATAATATGTATTCAAAATCAAAGTATTCATCAATATTTACATTTAAATGTAAATATTGAAAACGATAGATGCGATATTATTTAGCATTTTTCTTATGAAAGATTGGCCGGATACGATCTGAAAATACGCTATGCTATAATTACATACATAGGTGTGTCGTAGCGTAATGCGTAATACATTACGCACGCGTTATTCGACTATAAAATATTGTAATGTAGTTATTTAATATATAATGGGAAAGGGTATCCTGAGTTGACACACACATACATACACGGGGGGTAAGATCGCTCGCCTGAAAGGTTAGGGGGTCACCTTGAGGGGTTTTCTTCACCCCTGCGTATCCTTGAAATCCTAATTTTCAGCTGTGCGCAGGAACGGCTCAAGGGTATTTCGTCTGCCGCCCGCAGATAGAGGGTGACACCGGCATGAACTTGAGACTTTTAGATTGTTTATAATGAGTCTGCACTAAAAATAAAACTTTTGAATAAATGTATCGGCGTGTTAGAACAGTCTGGAGAGTTTGCATTGGAAAAATATTTGCATTGCTTATTGTGTCGTACGCAAGGCATACATTCATACACGTATACACGTATTTACATCAACTTACATCATAGCACATCGATAAAATTATCAATAAAAATAATAATACAAATGCAAGGTTTTGCCAAGAATCTGTAAAATATTTCAGCTATTTACGTGCTTTATTACATGATTTCTGTTATTTTTAATCTGCGTTCATTATATAATTAGTTAAAAAGAACAGTGATTAAAATTGAAAGATTATATCTGGAATAATCTTTAAAATAATACGAACTTGAAATGATTTTACGTAAGTATAAAACAGACATTTCTCAACCCTCTTAATACCTTGGAAAATATATTTCAGCTTTTCTAAAATAGTTAAAAATATCCAAAGCCCATGTTACAACACTAACAATGAATCATATTTACAAATATTTTCTACACACTAATATTTATCGATATTTTTATTCCTGGATGTATATAAGTTTATTTACAAAATTAATTATGTGATTTTTTAAATATAAAAAATATCTACCCAAAAATATATTTAGTCGTTAATCAGTTATAAACAAGGGCGGTTCGTCCATATACACTGCGGAGCTGTAGCACCCCCAAGCAAATTAAAGAAAAAAAGGAGCAAGAACGCTGCTTGCTTATCAGCGCTGTCGGCGTCGTGTATGGGATGGATGCGGGCCGGTAGCGGAGTGAGGCGGGGGGAGGAGGATCTCGCTAAGCGCCGTGTTGCGCTGCGACTCCTCGGTTTTAGTAATATTATTTAACTCTACTATTTTTTATTTTAAATAAAATATGAGTGATATACACTTAATTTTGAATATTCCGCATCCCCCTTAGATTTAATATATTTTTGGAAATATAATAAATTCATAATATAATTAATTAATGCCCGCAATATCAAAGTAAACGACATAAGCTAACGTTCAATAATAAATTCAGTCAGCCCTCCTATAACGTTTCCTTTAAATCGATGTTTTCCACAAAATGCTAATCTTTTCAAGGTCTAATTACATATTTCGCAAATATTTAATACATTTCCTAGCGAAATAAAGGCCAATACACTTTAGTCAATCCTCCTATAACGTTTCCTGTAAATCGCTGTTTTCTACAAAATTCTAATGTTTTTAAAGTCAATTTAGATATTTCGTAATAATACATTGCCGAGCTAAATAAAAATCAATGCTCTTTGGTTGACAAGGAATTTTGTAAAGAACAGCGATTTAGAGGAAACGCTATAGGAGGGCTGACTGTACAAGGATTCAAAATTACCTAAAAATAATTAATATCAGATCCAATTAAAAATTCCCTCACCAAATTTTTTAATAGCAATAAATCGATCTCTAAACTATCCTGACCATTTCCGAGATTTCCGAAACATTATACATTAAAGAAGAATTCCAAGTAATACAGTTTAGCTTTCAACACCATAAGAATGAAGGAGTTGAGAAAAAGAAGATGAATTTTTAAATATATTTATTTTAAATAACAATATAATAAATGTTCTCTGTTAAGCTGCAACAGGAATACTGACTGCTTCTAAATATTGAAAAAAAATAGTTTATATAAAGAGTGTTTATCTATAATAAATAAAAATATTATACAAAACTGTTGTCGATGGTCGTGTCTTTGTTATATTTCGTCTTGCCGTGATGATTTTGATGGTAGAGAATCATCCTGTATACTGTCTGGTCATGGAGATCCAGTCGTATGACCTAATAGCGTCTGGGTCAACAAAAGGATATTCAGGACTGGTCAAGTTTTTAATAAACGTCATCAGTATTTTTAATAGGTCGAGGTACAAATTAATTTGATTTTTATTTTATAATATATAATGTTACAACATCAATAATAATTTAAATTTGATATTACCCCTAGGCCCGGACCTACTCAACACACAAATTTTTATTAAAAAAAAAATGAAATAATAAACGCTTACCATGTTAAAGTTAATCAAAAACTCCATGAAATATGAACGAAAGGGCACCTTGAAAATTAAATAAATAAAAAATTAGCTTCATATTTAAAAGTATCTTTTTTCACGATACAAATTTTATCTTGTAAATCAAATTTTTGCAATAAATCTGCACACCTACATGTATTTTTCGAATGGCGTCGTTTTGGCGATATTCTACTCTGGTGACACGAAACCCGCTAAAACTGAAAAAGACTTCATTACGCCGTCCTATTATTTTCATGCTGACTCCATTAAATTTGTCCACGCTTTTGCTCGAGTACGTATTCAAATTGGGCCGGGCGGCAGGTGCTAAGAGTGCAATTCTGCATCCAATTGCACGGGCGAATGGGTTTGTAGGGCACGTGTCCTCAAGTCCCCCCCATAGGCGCCGTCTCTGCTGCTATTGCTGACACATTGACCTAATTTCGGACGGTACCCTCAGAAGCGCCAGAAGCTGCTTACCCTGGGCAGATTCCTACACCTGCCCGCTCCACGTATTAGAAAGTTCCAGCCCACCGCACCGCGGTAAACATTCGGTTCAAGATCACCGCCGGATAACCGACAACAGAAGGATGTAGCTCATGGATTCTCCAAGGAGAACCGCTCTCGGATCCGCGTCATATGTAATACATAAAAATAACCATCGATTAAAGTGAAGTAACTTTAAATTGTTCCACATTTCAGGTATGCACACATGCAGGTAAGTAGCGAGGCGAAAGGTGTAGTTAATGAGTGTACGTACCTGGACCGAGTCATCAGTACGAGTAGGTCAACGGCAACCGGCATTGTGTAGGGTTAAACGAGGCTGAAGTGCGTTCTGACAGATGTATTTATATCCAGTTGTTCTGCACAGAGAGACAACATGTGGTCTTCGAAAGCTGAAATGATTCAGAGATTACAAAGAAAAGAAAATAAAATACAACGCGCGAACCCGATCCGGCTGAAAATAAATACATTCATCGATGAAAATATAATGCAAAGGCCCTTGGACGTCTGGCATGTGCCACGTTGCGATTTGCATTCTGTTTCCTGGCGGAAATAATTGTGCGGCTCTAGGTTGAAGAGTGGACTGAATAAATCTTCATTATTTTCAGCGCGGCGAATCAAAATCGTCTAAAATTAATTAAACAACACCAAAAAAACGGCGGACGGAAACTGAATCATGCGTGGCGTAAATAAGTATTTTTAATTATTAGTAATGCTGAAGAAATGGTGAAGCATATTCGTCAAATATGCTGAACAATACCGGATATATACATCAGTGTTAACGCTATTTCCGCAGAGGCATGGATGCTGGAGGCCCCTGGCTATTAGGGGCCCCAGAGGCCCCCGATCATTGGGGGCCTCTATGGGACGTACCGTTTTTAAATACGAACAGTTTATAGCATAATATATTTTTTGTTAAATTACATTCTTTGTTACACTAAGAATGTATTATTTTGCCTATTGCATAAGTACGTACTAGGGGCCTCTGAAATGTAATTAGCAATTACTGAATAAGCTAAATATCATAAGAAGCCACAAATACGCGTATTTTTTAATCAAACCTCGTATATATTCTCTAAGTAGCTCTCATCCCTATTTACAGTTGCATGAGTCGACGCCAAATTGAATCAAATTTTATGAATTCATTGAGTACTTGGAATACGTTTTCTACGAAAGGCGATGGACATGATGAAAAAAATGCCGTGACCTTGTGATCTTATTTTTAAATTTCAATGCCAATTTTTTTAAATAGATAATATATTAATTCAACGACATTAATACGAATCGATAGCAATAAAAAGTGTTTGCAAAGAAAGATGATGGACACAAAAAGCGGCGTTATGCTCGCGCGTTATTACAATTCATTTGTTTTCGATCGGCCATTTTGAATTTGCGATCGGGATTATCGTATCTTTTATTTCGCCGACCAACACAAAGGTATGTGATTATTAATTATGTTTATTGCGATTCTCGGCGTACGCGGTTTCGATTAGCACGTGTCAATCGAGCGCGTAAATCGAGGCGTAATTCAATCGCGAAACGTTTCGAATTTCGCGACCCACGTTTGACATATACGTGCACGTGTTCGAAACGTCATATTCCGAAGAAATCCGTCGATTTGACATATTTGAATATCAATCGACGGGAATTATCGCGTCGCGCGTAATAATAATAATAGTAGCGGTGCGCGGTGACCTTGGACGGGCCCGCCAGCTCTCCGGGCAAGGTCAAAAAATATACACACGGTGGCCCAACGGCAGCGGACACTTATCGCTTGGCTCAGCCCACAAAGAGACATACGCTCGTAAAAATCCAATTGGTTTTCATGTCAATAGGAAAATTAATATCGTAAAAAAATTTAATCGGAATATAATTTCAATACATATTTAATTTATTATATTTGTATAGAGATAAGAAAAGGGTTAAAGCATGTCGTCAAAGAAAGTTTGTATTAATTAATTCGTTAGATCTGCGTTCTTGAGACACTTTTCTCAAATACAACGCTCTGAAATATGGCACAAGTACACAATAATGTTTATGCAAGGTATCGACTTATCAACAATATTCAATTTGCTTCGATAATGTTCACATTTAGGCACGTAATGTAACATAAATAAAAAAGTGGAGCATATGTGTAATCTGAGCGAAATCGTAGAATAACAAATGCTGATAATGGATAAGCATAATCATCAAAATGCACAACCGTTGTTGCCAGTGTAGAGGTCAAGCTGAGATTCGTATGACATTTCATTTTTTTGTGTTGTTGCAGTATCGCCAAACGAGCATGCTGGCGTTGATATGCTCTCAAATTTCTGATGATGTGCTATGTATCTTGTGTCTCTGGTGAGCACCACAAGATATCACTGGGCGTTATCACTTATCAATGTCCATGATGCAATTTGGGACACGTCTTGCCAACGTGACCACCGACTAATTCGGCATTTCTCGATAATTAAAACGTTTAAGCCGTCGATTGTGTGGAAAACGTGTTGTCTGTCTGTCACCTTGTCCTTGGGCATTTTAATTAATTTAACATTACCAAGTGCATCGATGCACAAGATAACCTACAACATCGATTTCCTGAACCCGCCTCGTGGGCGAATATGCAAATAACGGAAATTCACCTCTAAAACATATGCAATCGTTTCTTATTACATTTTATTTAATTTTAACTATTACGTTAATCCAGATAAGATAAAATGTATTAATGACACCAATCACTAAATCTGTTTTTCCATATTTTACGTCTGTATTTATCGCTTCCGGTACAATGTCCATAATTCACTATGTATGCATAGTGAATTATAGAATCACGCCGTAGTTAACATAAAATATGTATCTTGTTTCATTTATTCAAGATATCAAAGGAAAATACCTTGGAAGAATCTTGTTTTTCGATTTTTTTGACGAGAAATATTTGACTAATGATATTATCGACGTCAATTCCATTATCTCAAACTAGTTAGGATAATGATTTTCATTATAAAGCAATGAATATATGCATATGTATATCTCGTATCTAACGGATCTCTCACCACAGAACCAGTATGCCTTGAGAAGGTAAACCCTAAGCTGTTGACCTGTTTACTTTGCCTAGACACAGTCGGGAGGGTAAAATCCGATACCAAATGGGTAGAAGATATACATCCAATGCCAGTAATGGCCAAGAGAGGGTAAACTCTTTACAAAAAACCGGTGAGACTTTGGTTTATCCCCGACTACCATTCGAGAGTCTGGTAAGGCCCATACGCTTTTATTATATGTAAAAATAATTACTCTATCGACAGGGATAAATATCTAAATATTCTTTAAAGTGAAAGCTATACCTCGTTTATTCTTCGACTAATCTTTTACGCGCGTTATGGTTACGAAAATATTCCATAAATATTGTATGAAAAAACCTCTATTAGGCGCTAAATACTTCAGAATTTCCCCCTACATCAGATCCTTATCTTATCCACTTTTATAATCTAAAAAAATAAATATTTAATATATGACTAGACATCACAAAAATTGTCGAATTGAGACGTAGTATTTACGATAAGGAAAAAAGTTTTGCCTCGTATCTCCGAATACTAATGAAGAAGAAAAAATGTTTAGCTCATTTAACATGTTTTCAATAAACATCAGGTCTATTATTTTTTTAAATAAAAAATATTTCTCTAGTCTCTTCTTATTTTATTATCTTATCTACTGAATTTTGGGGTATTTTTTTCTGTATTTCGCAAGGTGAAAGAATTCTACACTTTCCAAACCATTCCAAATATGAATGTTTGCTTAACAACCGTTATCTTTCCACTTTTTCAACAACGATGGTCTGCAGAATGCAATATATTTCTGCTAATAGCATTTCAACTAGCAATGTCCAGAATTTTTTTTTTGTGAAGAAGTACAATTCAACATCATTTTGGCAACAAATTGGTGATTTTAACGTCTCGAAACCATCGCCGCTGGCCGATGGGGTCTATTTTGTATGAAAAAAGACCCCAAGAATTGATAAATTCTTCGACAATTCCTTGACATTTTAAAAAATGGATTATTCCATGAATAAAAATAGTTATTCATGATATAAATTAGTATAAAAATTCAGAATATCGATCAAATTTTGAATTTTTCCAAAGATTTTATTTTTTATGAAATTTGGGGTCCCAAATATTCTTCAATAATGTCTTTTTAGACATTTTTGTCGTCATTTTGTGTTTTTTTTTAACATCAGGAATAGAGAGATGTTTTAAGAGGCCATGCATAACAAATACCAACGTTAAAGGATCATGACTGTGTTGTTTTTAGCCGAAAATCTTGTAATATATGTCTATACCGTAGAATCAACGACATTATAGTAGATGTGGTGTAAGATGTAGGAATTATCTAACACGATCGAAAGAAGTTCGAGACCCTGCAAGTGGAGTAAACCATGCCTGGGTCAATCTGACATTAACGATGACGTCCCTGAGTGACCCCCTTCGGATGACTCGATGGTTTTCGAGGCGCCGCACAGTGGGACGGATCATGAATTTGACTAACAAAAATCTGTAACTTCTTTTCCATTTGAGATAGA
The DNA here is from genome assembly GCA_022495035.1 of Philopotamus ludificatus. Taxonomy (NCBI): domain Eukaryota; kingdom Metazoa; phylum Arthropoda; class Insecta; order Trichoptera; family Philopotamidae; genus Philopotamus; species Philopotamus ludificatus. The sequence continues at coordinate 86,337 of JAGXCT010036563.1, read as the reverse complement.
CTCATGACATTTAGAATGCAATTAGGTGAAGATATATTCTTCAATATCAAATAATAAAATTAAAAAATATATTTTAAATAATATTTAAAAAGATTTTTCTTCATCGGCATGGTTAAGTTAATAGTACGATGACTAATGGTATTGATATTCACGCACAGTGAACGCATTTGGCACCATCTAGTCATTTTCTTCTACATTGTATGCATGGGTATTAAGGATTTCCTTGAGATCGACGTCGGCGACTTCCTCAATGCACAAGTGAAAGTGATTCTGGCATCATCAGACCTGATGATTTTTCGAAACGTGGTCTGGGCCAGCGTGTAGACAGACGCTCACGCAGTCGTCGGAAGGTCAAGTTTGCCAACATGTGTTCATCTAATCTAAAACACAAATATTTGATAGCGATATGGACGATGGTGCCCCCACCCACCGGGCTATGAATACGTCGACATCAATAACCATATCGTGTTACTCTATTTTTGTACCCGAATATTTCGTTTTGGTATGTGACGTCCATTGATTTACTTATCTGAGTCAACAGTCTGACCTTAGCTGCTCTTGATAACGCAGACAATACCAATGCACCGGTCGTAGCTTATCAATGCAAACAATAGTTAAGTTATCCAACGTACGTAAAGAGCTCAAACAGAAACACAATAGATTCGTAGTCCGTCAAAGAAATTATTTTTCAAATATTTAACGTGCAATCAGTATCGTATCTGCATCCGCGATGACTTTATATAATATCAGCGATCTTGAATACACATGTAATTTATCTCTCGTCAGTAATTGATAATGCCGGAAGAGATACGGCGATACCTTGAACTTGTGGATGTTTGCGATTTATACGTAGACGTATTTTTTTTTCTTTCAGGACCGTGCAAACATTTATCGCGGTGAAATAAACCCTGAAAAGCGCTACGGCCTCCGGCTGGGTCAGGGTCAGGCGAATATTGCTCTGAAGCTCTTCATATTGTACTTTCAATGCCAACCGTTTCGCTGAAATACGCAAACTCGAATTAAAAACATTAAAATTTTTCAGTGACGTTCGATATATTTTTTTGTTGTTTTATAATCGACGCGAGATAAGTCCGCGAAAAAATGTTTTTCATTGTACACAGGAAAAACCAATGATAAACGTTTATAAAGTCAAGGTTATCGCGGATCCTTCGAATTTCCTGGTACAATGTTATGTAATTAATTTATAATATCAATTGCGTGATTTATTCTGTCGTTATATATAGCACATGTGGACAACCCTCGGCACGCGGGCCGGATCCGGCCCTCTCTTTTGCTCCGTCTCCGATCCATCTCGAGGTTTATATAAATCTTGAGACGTAAATTTATGCGGGTTTCACGATGAAAACATTAGTTTTTGAAGCAGATGCTTATTGACCATGCTTCGTAAAATTGTGGTTATGTGAAAACAATTACTTTAGACGCTTCATGCGTGGTTCAAAGTATCGCCTTTTGCAGAGTTGCAATATTGGTAACTGGATCGGGTTGGGAGGTCCAGAATTTTTTCAGCTCGCCAAAAATAGAGAATGTTCTGTAGATCACCTACGTCCGAAAACGGTCAAGCCACTTAAAGAACAAGAAGTTTGAAAGAAAGGATTACTGGATTGGAAACAATTTTTAGAATGAATTATTCGACACAATATAACCTTCGACTTTAGCATATCACTAATAGAAGTAATGAAACATCTAGCACCATTATTAATAAATCGGCACAGCTTCCTAACCTATGCGAACAACATATGCATTGTGCCCAGAACTCGGACGGCTCTCAAGGATGTATGCCAGCGAATAATGACAGTAGAGAAAGAGATTTATGCCTATATGCCAAGGACGAATCCTTGAACCCTTAAGAGTCGAAAGTACAGTTTCGAGGCCGCCGTTTACAAAAAAAATCATAAACTCACATCGGAAATAGGAAGAAGAACCATGCTGGCAAACCGTTGCTACTTTGGACCGACATCATCTACGGTCGAGTTTCCTCTTAAAGAAGGCCAAAGTCAAGTTCTACATGACCTTCGCCAGGCCCGTACAAACATACGGGTCTGAATGTTGGACTCTGATGAAGCTAGATGAGAGACAACTGGATATCCCAGAGAGAAGGATTCTGAGACGAATAGGTCTTCTTGTCCCGAAGGATAGGTAGATTAAGGCCGAGGTTGGACTGTGAATTGAAACTTAGCGGAAGATGGAGCGACATGGCGGCAGACTGGATAAAATGGAGAAGGATATTGGATGCGGCTGATATGATGATGAGAAAAAATATGAATCTGTATCAGTTGGGTGGATAGAGTTACAAACGTTGAGGTGATGGACCCTTAAGACTAACAACGGCTGAAGAACCTACGATAATGGTTTGAGATATCACCTCCTTGTTCAGGATAGTAATGGACAGGACAGAGGTGACCTCCATGATCGCTAACGTTCGTTAGCGGACAAGGCACGAGAGAAGTTGAAGAAGATATATTAAAAGCACAGTCTGCAGAGGCTTTAGGCTTGAATAGAGTTTAATTTGTATATTATTACTAACTCGGAGACGGAATGATTATTTGACCTCGAAGATAGTAAAGGTTGCCCATTACTGTTATATAGGTATTTGGATATATGTCGATAGCGAATATACTCAGAATTTGCCATTTTTTTTATTTCACGAGGATGTTGTACACAGTCCCAAGGATAAGGCAATAAATAAGAAGTAAAAGTCGCTAAATAGATTTACCATTATTTTTAGTAACCGGAAGATAATGTAGATATGAAACGGAGAAAGAGCAAGGTCAAATCGATGCATATAGAACAAAGCCGGGACTTCGTCGCGGAATCTTATTGATTGTTGTTAATTACACACGGCGATTAGATTTTTGAACGTTTCCGGGTATTATGGATGATGGTCAGGGGACAACTATTTGACATTGATGTGATATTACGGCGACCTTCGCAATTCGCCAGCGGTAAATTCGCATTTTTATTTAACCGACCAGGCCCGGTCTAGGCTCAACATTTATTAATACGTAGTTATTATTTTTCGAATAAATCACGCGTGCACCGATAAGAGATGACGGAAAATAATGACATTTACTAGATTGCGACCGCAAAACAATAAATTTGCTTTGCGTCTTGCGGCGCGGAGTTGGGTCAAGGCGACAAATAAATGTGAAGCGTCTAAATTTTTGACATTATGAAAATTCTATTATTATACGGAATGAGGCATGTGTAAGCTGTCCATACGTCCTGTTTTGAACGGGACTGTATTTAGCTAGCCTGTCCCGTTGTTCCCAGGCACAGCTTCGGAACGTCAAAATGTTCCGTTTTCAGAAAGGTACTAAACCACGATAACAACTTAAAAAAAGGATGGAATAAATTAACTTAAAGACAATTTGGCCTTGAAACAAAGTACTTTGTTTATTTCCCACTCCGTTCGTAATTCCAAGAAAGTAGCTGCCATGGTGTTGACGAAGAATATATGAAAACTACAGATGCAGATGAATTTAACCAAACCATCTAAATGGAAAGAAGTTAAAAGCGTTATTGATGAATTGATTGTAAAATGAGTCATTAATTCTAAACAAGACGCAAAAGTATTTGATGAGTATTCACTCATTTCTAAATACATTACACCAGAAAGAGTGACAGAATGGAACACTGGGTATGCTTAAAACGAAAAACGTTGGGTGGAATTGATCCAATGCTTTGAAGAATGAAGAAGTTATGAACGAACGATAAAAGTTCTCAAAGCCATGCTACTTACCAAAGTAAATTTTCAGAAATCGTGTCAAGAATTGCACGAATTTCCCAATATACTGAAGCAAATTTGTTCTTTAGAAAAGTATAAGACCTCATAAAATATTTATTTTCTTATGTTTTTTCCGATTTTTAATTAATAAATATAAACTAGAAAGAGTCCGATATAATTACATTAAAAGCTCAATGTAAATATGTCTTTGAACTCTTTAATTAATAAATTAGTAGGATGTTCGTATCCCTTTTCCTATTTATTGCGGGATGATCTTATGCGGAAAAAGGACTCTTTAAATTACAATGTAGTTACATTTTGTTATTGTCAAAAGTTATTTTTTGAAACCGATGATGAAAAGAAAAAGGAACTAATAGACATGCTTAAGGAGACATCCGGTAAGAGGTTACCAAATTGGAATCTCATTTATGTACAAATGAGAAAAATCTTTTTTAGCCCATCTGTAGGGAAATGCAATTATTTAAAAATTTACCACTATTTTTACCAATAACATTAGGGTTATTCAATTTTTTTTCACATTTAATTATCAAATATTAAAATTGGGGTAAAAGTAGATACTATTTAGCTAGTCTTTAGCCACCAACGAAGAAGAAATGGCTGATCTGCTCAAAAAAGTTATCTGTGAAAGATGGGATATCAGAAGACAAAAAAATGTTTAGTGCAGGTCTGGGTATTCTCAATTCTTAATTGGGGCGTAAGAAACCTGGACCATAACCGGAAGAGAAATATGAAAAAAAATTGTCTTTGAAATGTGGTGCTGTCGACGTCTGCACAGGGAGAAGAATACCATGGACCGCTAAACGCACAAACGTGTCTGTCCTAAAATAAATGGGGAACTACTAAGAAGACCAACTTTTGACCATATGTCTAAAAAGGATTCTTTGATACTTTGGGCATCTCGCCAGAAGAATCGATAGCCTGGAGAAGCTCGTCGTGCTTGGGAACTTACAAGGATGCCCACCCGCTAGAGCAGGGGTCAGCAATCTTTTTTTACAAAAACCAAGCATTTCAAGTCAAGATATTGAGAAAATCTTGATCAATATCTTGACAAAAAAAATCTTACAGCGGAACCGTGTTATAGGAGGGTTTCCTGTTTATTTAAATATTAACTGTGGTTTTTTCAACAGCATTTTAAAATGCTCGAAACCAACCGCCTCGTCCGAAGGGGGTCTATTTATAAGAGAAAATAGACCCAAGCATTTCAAGTCAAGTTAAATAGTTATTTATGATATGCTTCATAATTTGGTCGATATTTTGGATTTTTAAACTAATCAATATGACACGTAAATGGCACGCGCACTCGACAATGTCCCACCGCACACTGAGGACATGCCACCGATAGACGATCGCCAAATTCTCGTGGCACGTGTCACTAGAATACGTTTCACTCGCATTTGGCACATTGTTACGGACATCGTTACATCGTCCCGTTTTGAGGTGCGAAAATTTGAAAATGTTCCGTTTTGAGGTGAAAAATAGATGGTCACCATAGGCATGAGTAATGTGTATCGGCATGCGTAACCAGATAACGTGATGATACGCATCCGGTGTATCACACAGCTATTGTAAGGAGGAGGGCGTTAATGATTTTTTTTATACATATGTTTATTGTTGCAGTTTGTCTCTGGCACACGTCTGGCGATTAGCAATACGACCAAAATTGTTTACTCTTAAAGGTCACGGAAAGTACGTCGGTTACGTATGACCTGTTCAACATTGATAACAGGTGATGGTAGCGCGGATTGTTGATACAGTCAGCGAATTATGCAATTGGGAGAATTCGCACCGAGATGACGGACGGCCACTACCGCAATTCTTGACTTGTCTGTCTGCCACCGGCAATCGATTGATTTATTGCATTCTTTTATTCCAAAGTGTGACCGTGAAGGTTGTCACGGGTGATTACATAATGACATTCATACATATTCTATTGTGCCGAAAGGTCAACAATGTGCGATGATGTCTGTCTATCACTTTCATCGAGTGTGTGCCATTTTTTTTTTATGTTTCGGCATTTTTTTTTTATCAAACATATGTTGTTTTGTAGAATGCGGTGGAAACGACGTAAATTCAGGTGATTTTTGAATTATCTTGTGCACGTGAGTGACTTGGCGTGTGCCAAATTTATTTTTAATGATTACTTCATGTTTTTAGATAACATTAAATTGCACAACCGATGAAGAGTTCAATATATACGTACGTCTAGTTCGATCTCTTCCATCTATCTAGCAAAATACTCGAGACTTTTAGCCCTTTTTCAAGGCTCACTTCACTATTTTGACAGCCAGAAGGCTATGAAACAAAAAAATCCTTAGTTTTCGAGGCGAGCTCTTTTTATCGTCTTAACCTCGAAACTTGAAACCTCCGAATTGGAGTATTTTCTAAAAAAACCATTGTAATAAATTCCAAAATTCGATCAATTTTTAAAGATGACTAATAGTTATTTAAGCTTAAAACTCAAAGTGCTTATACTTCTATATGATAATCAGCTGGAAGCGTTTGAAATTTGGTGCCACAGAATAATTTTGAAGTTTCCATAGACGGAACATCTCGAGAATACAACCATCGTTCAACTTCTTGACATGAAGCGGGATCACCGTCAAAATACGTAAAATTGAGTACTTTGGACACATCATTCATGGACCAAAGTATCGCCTTCTGCAGACCATAATGGTGCGAAAAGTAAAAGGTATGAACTGAACCGGATTGGAAACTCCAGAAATGTTCCAGCTCGCCAAAAACAGACTATTATAAGAAAAAAACTTTAAAGTAAGCTAGATACTTCTCAGAAGCTCTGGGCGCATGTTTGCATTCGGCTCTCAAGACTTAAAACCTTTGAGTTAGAGCCTTTTCTAAATAAGGTTTAACCCCTTTGGAAAGTACTAAGATTGGTTGGGTTATTTTAGGCTCAAACAAATAACGGCAATATTCCCCGATTTAGGCTCAGGTCCTTGATTATCAATATACGGTGTGATGACGACGGCGTAAACGATTCTTATCTAATCTTTAATTAATCAATATCATTATCTAAAATCGTTAAGTGGGGGTCTGTTTTTAGATTTATATATTAACGTATTTGTACTTGATGTTGGGTGTGCTGAATGTGGAAAAAAATACAGTTTTTTTTTCTAATGAATTTTATTCTTCGTTTTTGCGTCATCAATTTTTCAAGTAATATCAATGGAGAAAAAATACTCATAAAACTAAAACAGAAAGGCACACTTTACGATAGTTCCATTGAAAAATTAATGTCGTAAAAACAAAGAATAAAATTAATGTATGAAAATAATAGAATTGATTAAAAAAAAACTATATTTTATTCCACATTCAGCACACCCAACATCAAGACCACTATACGCCCCTGATTTTTATAGTCAATGACATAAATATTTAACAGTAACATTTTTTATTGACATAAATGCATCTGAAATTGGAATATAATTAGATTTATTTAATAGTGGCGGATTCTGATTTTTTGGGGTCTGATGCTAGTTACATTTACATTTCAGAGGCCCCTAGTAGCATATAATGAGGGGGACTTTATTTTAATATAATCTTTGAGTTGGTGACATTCCTTTTTTAATTTTTAATTTAATCCGTCGTAAAAAAGGGTTAGATCTTGGGTGCTTCTTTGAGGCCCCTAATTGTAAGGGGCCTCATGCTCCAGGATCATAAGCATCTATATAAATCCGCCACTACAGAAATTGTGTTACCACAGAACATGACACTGGTTTATATATCCAACATTCAACATTTCTTCAGGATTACTAATAATCAAAAATACTTGGTTACAAATGCCACTAATAATTTTTTGTTGTTTAATTAATTATAGACGATTTTAATATTTTATTCGTTTGAATTCATGGCTAATTTAATATATCCATTGAGTTGGTGACATTCGTTCTTTAAAATAAAATGTAATTCTTTAAAACAATGAGCAAGGGCTCGGGGGCCTCTTTGGGGCCCCAAATTGATAGTATAAACGCCATGGTATCCCCATAAAACCACACCCAGCTTCTTATCCGAATAAATGATTCAAATGTCTTTAACCACGGCTAAAAGATTCGAGTCTTAGCTACACAATTTTCACCACATCTGCCCGATGGTATTTAAAAATGTATCAATTTGGACATATCTCGTGTCAGTCATATGTCTAAATTCAGATTTTTATGCTAGGCACGTGTATAATTTAGCGGAAATTATAAAATGACGCAATAACATATTTGGTCCATCACTGATTCATGCACACAGTATTTATAAGAAGAAAAAATGTGTGTCTTGGCTAATTTTTATAGCCTGATAATAGATATAATCCAGCTGCTAACGAAACGATGTTTATTGCAGTGCAAAACCTTGACACGGGTTTTCTTTGTTGACTTCTCGAGTGAAGATCGGTATTTTTGTATTGCGAGATATATTAATAAAATCTGCGAATATTGAATTAAATTTGTCGGTTGAAATGAATTATTAGGTTGACATTGCCACGTACTCGTGTTTTTTTTTATACGCGATATAAAATACATATTAAAGATAGACAGTGCTAACGTTTTTTGAGGTCAAACAGAGCCACAACCCTAACGAGCTTTATGACCTCTAACCGCCACAGGCGGTAGTTTTAAATTGCCCTTGCGCTTCCATGGACATATCAATATACCGTAAATGTCAATTACTAAATTATTTAAATGTTTTTTCATAACAATTATTGTATCTTTCACCTTTCTAATCATTTTAGTGATGCGTAGTATACGTACGACGAATAAAATTTATTTGTTGTTAAATAGTTCCAAACATTATAAACGACGACATAAATACATTAATATTTATTTTACATATATTTATAATATTATTCAACATTTATACAAATAATGTCACGTGATACGAATGTTTACATTGTATCCATTGTATTATTTCATTTTTCCACGAAAAAAATACAATTGAATACGCTTTTCTCAAAAAAAAAATGATACGCTTTCCTAGAAGAAAATAAAAATAAAATTGTGGTCGGATCGTTTCCGTATTTGCTTTGCCATTTTTTACGTCTAAAATATGACAAATTTAAAAATTCCGTATACTGAAGTAATCCTAAAAATCCATATATTTATCCAAATATTAAAAAAATATATTATACATCCGCACCACTCAATACTTGAAACGTTGACATTGTGAAATCAATCGAAGTTGGCAATACTGAGGATCCTTAATCTATCGTCTTGTTGTCTTCTCCCTTCAGAACTTAGCCAGTTCTATAGCTTTATCTAACTGGAGCTTTCTCGTTAGTATTAGAAACGGGGATATAACGTTATTCGGCAGTGAAGGGTTAAGAAGTGCATTATTTGAGAGTCATATGCATGTAAAGAAGTGTCTACGGATCACAGCAGTTGCACAAGGCTCGCCCACAAAGTAAGTTTCCCTGGGATCAAGTGTTCAGATATCACTGGATGTAATATATACGTCATAGGGGCTTAGAACTTAACTTAGAAATAAACGTTTAAACCGATGAAAAAAATGCGATCAATTTTAAGAAAAATAAAATTGAAACACTTGTCATCTGAAATTTAATCATCCAATAAATACAGTCACCCTCCTATAACGTTTCTTCTAAATTGCTTCTTTCTACAAAATGCTAATATTTTCTAGGTCAAATTATATATATATATATTTGGTTACCAGATATACCGAATCAACATTTCTACTTCGCCTCGTTAAAATGGAAGCGATCGATATTTAAAACTGCAGAAAACATCTGTAATTTAATCACTAGAACTAAAAAATGCAACTGAAGCTCACAAAAAAATAAATGTATTCTTTAACCCAGCCTTGCCGATGGGAATTATTTGGGATCCCAAGTTTTTGATTTTTCTCGAATAGCTCTTTTATATACTTTATTATCCGCAATTGCGAAAAAAATAATAGATAAAACAATATTGTATTACAATGGCACCAGTGCGATGTTTTTTATCGCTCCGTACCGGATATAAGCGAGTAAAACATCGCGAATGTGCAAGTGCGAGCGAGAAAAAATATCGTGCTGTGTAAGGATAGAAACCGATCCGGGAGCGGGCCGTCGCTCTGTGCGCATTTAACCTCCGCGTTGCATTAATCAGTAGAAAAAAAATCAAAATTAGATTGTTTTCTTGGATTAATTCATTTTTTAGAATGTCAAGGTCGAAGAATTTATTAATTCTTAGGGTCAATTTTCATACAAAATAGACCCCATCAGCCAGCGTAGTTGGTTTCGAGCCGTTGTGATTTTTCTATTAATATATATCAAGAATAACTTAATTAAATATTTTGTTATATGAACTATTAAATATATGAATAATTTTTATTCTTAGAATAATCCTTTTTATTAAAATGTCAAGGCATTGTCGAAGAATTTACAGGTTTTCATTTTAAATTAACCCTTTTGCATTTCAAAAATAACCCTTTTGCAAATCCAATTGACCCTTTTAAAAATTAAGTTAAATAATTAAATATGTTTGTTTCTATCAGTTACTTCAAAAACGTAAAAAACGGGTTCCACTGTATTGAGTATCCCGATTCTAACCCTAATTGCGTTTAATTTGATGTAAAAAACCTGCATCAATTCTTGTGTTGAAATTTTTGGGATTTATTTTCATACAAAATAGACCCCAGCGGCGTTGGTTTTGAGTTGTATTTGTTCACGAACAAAATATTGCTCATAAAAAAAAATATTTGGCAGTCACAGGGTTCATGAAGTATGATATTAAGATTAAGAACCACTTTGCTAAACTATAATTGAAGTACATACACAAATGAAATAATTTGTCACCCTAATTTGATCTTGTTTTCATAGCTTTTCATAGAGGTCACAGTGTTCCAAGAAGAAATAACAACTGCGTATACTATGTGTATACAGATGTAACTTTCTTTTTCTATATACGCCGGTGTTGTAAATATAAAGGAAGGTCATGCGGAGGTGTTGAAACTGTAGCAAGACTTATTTCAGTTACCAAATATCCCGGAAAAATATTTCAAGGTTATTCTAGATTATACAATTTCATGAATAACAGAATGGTTACACATGACGCGATGCGAGGGGGGTGGGGGAGGGAGGGGGAGGAGGTGGGAGTTAAGAATTGGAAAAAAAGCCATTAACATTTTTTTTAGAGAGACTATATCAGTTTCTTTGTGTCCGATTTGAACTTTTTTCGACGAAGCGTTGAACTCTGGCAGGTGTGGTTACCTCTCATCTGTTCAATGGACCCGCAGTTAAATAATTTGACCGCGAAACGGGCATCCTGAAATGGCGCGAAGGACCTCGCCGGCCGTGTCATGGACCCTGGACGGCACTCTCGCCCTTTGCTCGGCGATTAATTTTGATTTATTGAGGACGGCACGGCTGAAACAAAGTGCATGGAGTGCTCGCGAACTCGGTGGCAATGAGTTATATAAGATTTCGCGAGTTGCTGCCTCACACGTCGCAATTTTTCGACGACCTTGAGACGACGGCCGTGAAACACCACTGAGTATATTTTTGGAACAATTTAATGCTACAGTCTTCGTATACCTACAAGTATGTATGTGGTTTTGCACACATGCAAACATCTATGCTAATATTTCGCAGGTTTGGCAAAAAAAAAAATAATACGCAAGAACGCAATCATCGACGCTCATAGAAAATTCTCCAGTCCAATAAAGCTGAAATTGATACAATACTATTGAAATGTATCGTGAAAGCGAAGTCCATTGTTGGCACGTGATTTAATAAAAACATGAAAAGCCAACGTCCGAGGCCGATGCTCTTTGGCAATGAAAAATCATATCGTCGATTAATTCATTATGAATTATCGACGCGCTCATGTTCATGATAACGATAACACAATGTATCTAAGTTTTTACACGTGCCGAATGAATCAGTGCCAACTTATATCAGGCGTGAGAAACCTTTCCTAGTTCTGGGGCCAAGTAATTATTCCGTCACTAAGTTGGACAACAAGTTAAATTTAATTTAAACCCAACGGTTCTGAAGACTATATCGATACATCTGCAGTGTTGAAGTCTTGGCCAAATAAATATTGCTGAAACTGAAATAAATTCAGACTAGCCATTTTTTATAAATTCTATAGTAAGAACATAATCAGGTTCATTAAAATAAATATATATCGGTTCGGTTCCGTGATTAATTGTATTTAAAAAAAAATTACATGCACCAAACCAAAATAAATCGATTTTTTTTGGTTCAAGACATTGAATAGCCAATTTTAGATAAATTCTGCATAATTAAATGGCTTTAAATCGGATTCAATTCAAATAAACATATATCGGTTCGGTTCCGGAAAATATAACGGCTCTTTCCGTTTTCTGTTAATAATTTTCCGAAAATAATCGATTTATTTCGATTCAGGATATTGATTAGCCAATTTTTGATAAGTTATGCATAACTAAATGGCTTTAAATCGAGTTCAATTCAAATAAACATATATCGTTTCGGTTCCGGAAAATATAACGGCTCTTTCCGTTTTCTGTTAATAATTTTCCGAAAATAATCGATTTATTTCGATTCAGGATATTGATTAGCCAATTTTTGATAAGTTATGCATAACTAAATGGCTTTAAATCGAGTTCAATTCAAATAAACATATATCGTTTCGGTTCCGGAAAATATAACGGCTCTTTCCGTTTTCTGTTACTAATTTTCCGAAAATAATCGATTTATTTCGGTTCAGGACATTGACTAGCCATTTTTTGATAAATACTGCATAATTAAATTGGTTTAAAGCGGATTCAATTAAAATAACCATGTATCGGTTCGGTTCCGGAAAATATAACGGCTCTTTCCGTTTTCTGTCAATAATTTTCCGAAAATAATCGATTTATTTCGGTTCACGACATTGACTAGCCAATTTTTGATAAATTCTGCATAATTAAATGGCTTTAAATCGGATTCAGTTCAAATAAACATATATCGGTTCGGTACCGGAAAATATAATGGCTCTTTCCGTTTTCTGTTAATAATTTTCCGAAAATAATCGATTTATTTCGGTTCAGGACATTGACTAGCCAATTTTTGATAAATTCTGCATAATAAATTGCTTTAAATCGGATTCAATTAAAATAAACATATATCGGTTCGGTACCGGAAAATATAACGGCTCTTTCCGTTTTCTGTTAATAATTTTCCGAAAATAATCGATTTATTTTAGTTCATGACATTGATTAGCCAATTTTTGATAAATTCTGCATAATTAAATGGCTTTAAATCGAGTTCTATTAAAATAAATAAATATCGGTTCGGTTCCGGAAATAATAACGGTTTTTTCTGCTCAGCTTCGAGTGATTAACTGTATTAAAAAAAAATATACATTAAATAAATCGATTTTTTTTCGCTTTCTTTCCGACGAATATTCCGTATTTCGGTTCAGTTCCGGTTCAAAATGGTGTTGCATTATTTACTCGTTGAAAATTTCTGCTGGTTATTTAAACTTCTGAATTTTATTTAATTTAATTAAGTAAAGTGTCTCTTCTTGTTTTATTCTTTATTGACGAATACGGATTCATTGCACAGCAAACATATTATTTATTCTAAATTAAGAAACTATTTTTTTTGTTGATATAACCACTTTTTAGAAAAATATGTATGAGGCTTTATGAGTAGCTCAAATATACGGACTAATCTAGTGTTATGAAAACGGGTCTTGAGATAGGTCAGGGCCGGATCCAGTCCGCGAGCCGGTAGTTGCCCATACATGCATTATACATTCATTATTATTTATACAGATCATCTCTATATTAATCTATGACGTGATCGCGCGATGGACGAAAGCTGCATTCACTTATCACAAAACAAATTCGCAAAAATTAACCTTGAAGATAAGAATGCGAAAAGAGCGTTGCCATATTAATTTTGCCCTTGAATTTTTACTATGTGATAAATGAAATGTACACAGTACGGAATCGAACAAGGAAGTATTGAACAAACAGATGTTTATCTCTCGATAATGTATATACGCACACATATTCGAGTGGTATCGAAAAATATGTCATAACGGATCACCGACGAAATTATGTAAAATGTGATGAAATATGTTTATCTTGAGCGGCGAAGGTCTTATGAAAAATTGTGTATGATGGACAGTTTGTGTTATGGCCATATTATGTCTATAGGGTCTATGACCTTCTCGTCCATTTTATCGATTTAATTACGTGCGATGGAAATTATTATTGATGTCACACGTGTGCATATCGATTTGTGGAACGTGCACTTTTATAGAGGTTACACATGCCAGCAGTGTAATGTTGCACAAATTTGCATCACTGTGAAAAAATTCGAACGCTATTTTTGGTCGATTTTTTTTAGGGAAATTCGACTCAAAATAAGATAATTACGTGATAATTTCATAATTTTGTTTTTAAAAAACAATATCAAACGAGAAATATTTAATTTTAATACTTTGATGTTGTTTTTCCATATAATATCTATTGTTAATCACGTTGAATAACTTATATTAAACTTAATAGGTTTCATACAATGATCAAAGAAAGGCCATTTAAAAATACATAAAAAAAACAAAATTTTCGGAGGTCAATGATACCATAGAACAATATTATTTTTCTGCAAAATTACAAAAATATCAGTCTCGTGATTGTATGTAATAATATTTTCGAATATTTAATATTTGCAAACGGTATAGAATTTTATAATAAAAGGTAATGTGTAATTCGATGCCCGAAAAACACTATTTTATTACGAAATATTAATAAAAACATATTTTTAAAAAAATATAGATATGCCAATCAAGATAGGAAAGCATGTATTATCTCAAATGATCTCAAATTTATTTTTAAAATATGTACTTAAATCATAATTTAACCGCTCATACTATCTTTAAAACTGCTTCTTCGTCATTAAATAGATTAATAAAACGCAACTGTTGCATCATGATTTCTGAGAGTAAAGTTTTAAGATATTACTTGATCGTCATGTTATACAACGCATCAATTTGTAGTACTACCCTTAATACTACACAATCGAACTCATTTAGGGACAAATTTGAAATTTCAATGAGTTGAAATCTCCTCACTTGGACAAATAGTAATTAAGATTAAGAAGAAACACGTCAAGCGTATAACTGTTCTTCAACTTCTTCACAAGGAGCTTCTGGATCCCGTAAAAATACGTAAAGTTTAGTACTTTGGACACATCATTTGTGGATAAACGTAGAAAGTAAACGGTGGTTGGGAAGAAAGAAGCTATCCTGACTCCGCTACATTCGCAACTGGACCGGATTGGAAGCCCCAGAATTGTTTCAGCTCTCGACAAATGGACATATTTATTGAGAAAAGACAAGAAGTATATCGCCTACGTCCGAAAACGAACAAGGCACGGATAGAAGATTAAAGAAAACGATTGATAGATGTTCTACTGTATTACTGGTTCTAAATTCCTTTGGTGTACATCTTAAGTATAATAATAAATGCAAAGGTTTTTTTTCCCAAATCCTAACACAGTTCGTTGGATCACGTAGTAGTACCCTCAGGTTCATTTTACATGAAGTAAATATGTTATCCTCAGTCACGCCAAATTATTTTATATGAAGTAGGTTAAAACTATATCCGATAGACTCAAAATATGTATCTAATACACACTGCTGATATGCCCAGCCAGATAAAATCATCCTAATCGCCACCTAAAGAAGAAGAAGAATTTGTTTCCTTCACTTATCCTCTCAATGTTGGTAAAATTCATACTTTGTGTTTTTCACATTTTTCTGCCTGCAATGTTTTTTTTATCAAATGATCAATAACTATTTTTTTATTTAATAATTCAAGTTATCGTAAACAATAATTTTGCGACACTGAAATAGTACTCCATTCTTTCGAAATACTGCAACCTTGTCATTCTTTTTCCGCATATGATACAGACAATTTTTCCAAACTCATTTATTATCCAAGGGTATTTTTTTCTCGTCTCATATTTGCAGTTAAACTTAGTCGTATTTTTAGATTAACTGTTTTTATTCTTTTCTTAATTAAAATTACAGTAAACTCCCGTTTTTACATACCCTGATTTTACGTTTTCCCGCAATTTACGTTTGAAATATTTAAAATTCGTTAATAAAGTTTTTAAATGTTATGTCATTTAAGCTTAAATGCTTTAATGTGAGCTAAGAAAAGAATAATTATTTTATTCCTAGACAGATGCCCTGCTCATCCAACAAATTTAACACTGAGGAATATAACATTATTAACCCTTTCTTCTTCAAACTGTACTAGTGAACTGCAGCCATGGGATTGGGAATAATCCGTGCTTTTAAATATTACTACCGCAAAAATAATGGTACAAATATTATTATCAAAAACGACGAGAAGATCCCAAAAATTTTAAGGTGTCTGAAGGCTGGGAAAAAAATTCTAGCGAATCTTTACAAAATTATATGGATCTCGACATTAACGTGATGATATCGGAAGTTATGGGCTCACCTCCTCGTGGTGCTAAATGTGAACAAACTGGCTTCGGGAAGCACTAGCGAGACGACATCCCATGCTGGTCATTGCGACTTATGCTTCGAAAACTAACGGACTCCTTCGAAGAGGATCCTCCGTCGACGGACGGAGCATCGTTGGACGCTTCCTTAGTGGGTGACCCTGGTCTACCAACCGCAAGGGAAGCGCATCCACAAGTTAACCCTCATGTCTAGATATTGAATGGGCATGTAAGTGGAAATGCAATGACATCCTTAACTTCAGAGTGAGAGATGAACTCTCCATTCGCAAGCCTTGTAGTGCTGGTCGTGAGGATGGCGAAGAGGGAATCGATCCCTCATTCTGTGACCTTATTTCAGTCTTCCTTCTTGATGGTTCACCAAGTCAGCTCTCTTTATATAGTGGACAGTCACATCCACGAAAACTTATCCGACGAAGAATTATCTGATGAAGAAGACGTAATAATACATACAATTCCTAACAAAAGAAGATGCCATGAGCATATTGAGGGCCTTAAAAGCTACTTTACTAGCATTGAAAATGTACAAGACTAAACTTTCTTTTAAGAATATGTACCAAACTGTTTTTTTTTTATAATCTGGGACCTATGCTTTTCCTCCAATTACGTTTTTTTTATCAGTCCACTGTACGTCTTCAATAATGTCTTCTGACCAGCATAAGGTTGACGACCTCACCTCACAAAAACCTTGTCTAGATATCCACCGCCAAAGGGCCGGTTTTCAGACGATGGATATAAATAATAATAATAAATATGGTTAGAATACCATCGACGGAAGACTGCAAGCCCATTTGGCACAAGGTGGTCGCCGGAATATTTTAAGCTCGGAACAAAAGACTCCCGCACGCAACACCAGGTTTGATCAAGTGCAAAAAAGCGGAGAGTTCAAGGAACCCCGGCGCTGATGAGTGAGACTGATCGTATCAACAAAAACGAAAATGAGCGCATAAAGCACCAAAAGAAATTGAAAGTTTGTGAGCAAACGTGCAGTCACTTTCCAAAACCGGCTAGCACCGGCGTCAGCTGGTCGGTTTCCATAGCCGTCGTCGGTTGCGAATTTGCGAATTCGGTCCGACGATGTTCAGCCGCGTCTGGTCGAATAAACCCCGGTAGTCGAACACGCGAAAACATTTTCGCGACGCCAACATAAATATATACGAGAGATCAGAGATCAAGGATGGATTAAATCTAAAGTCAAGGGCGAAAAATATTATTGCAAACGAATTGACGATTACACAAACGCAATAAAAATATACGATGATTATTTTATTTCAATATGATCTTCGGCCACAATTGTAGCGTGCCGTCGTGATTCAAATGTCACCGAACAGCGACGATTTTTTTAAAAAAAAATGTTAAAACGTTAGACTTTCAATGCGATTAATAATATATTTATCAATCAAAGAAAGTCAATCAGCGGTGATGATTATCAATTCTCATACGAGAAAAGCACGGGTCATTGGCGTGTGAGTGTTGACTGCACGCACGTCTATTTAGTAATATAATTAATTCTAATACAATATTTAGAATACGAAAGAGAACGTATTCGTTACGTGCGATTTCCATTTCGTTTCGAGGCACTTGCAACTCGATCGCTTTCTACGATTCTCATAAGAATGCCCCGTCTTAATCTAACACTCATTAGTCCAAAACTAAAATAGAGTATAAATTTTGTCCATTATTTGAAACGGCAACTTTTTTTTGCGACCGTCGTGTGTGGATCCGTAGGTACGATGATGTATGGAGCGGAGAAAGAGAAAGTCCGGGTGAACGAGATGTCGAAGGTAACAGATATAATCGGAAGAAGTGAAAAGGTTGAAATGGCAATTGGCTCGGCACGTAATGAGACGAGTGAATCAGCGGTGGACAAGAGAAATTTTAGAATCAGGCCCATAAAGATGGTGCGAGACACTGTTGAGGATCGTACGCCCAATTGTTGGGTCAAACAATGGGGGACAACAAATTTGAGGTCAGCATTCTAAACCGACGGTGCTAAAACGTTTTTAAAACCAATAATATAACTTTGAATTTTTAAACCAGAGTATTCGTCATTCATTTATAAATCACTTCCGGATATTCTATGAATTTACTCTGAAAGAAAAGATGTCAAAATCGATTTGTTTCAGCATGTCATTACTTGATCTTCTTTACTGTGAACATCCATCCACATCCTCTATTCCGAACGGAAAGACAAAGAACACATTTCACTTTCGGAGGTCGACTTATCTAATGTCGACAAAAAACGCTCTTCATCCGGATAAACGTCGTTCCGGCCAGTAAATCAGGCGAGAAAGTATCATTCTTCCTTGAGTGTTTGGGCCTTACCAGACTCTCGAATGGTAGTCGAGGCGGAGGGAGACGGGGTCTTACAATGGAGTTAGAACTCCTCTTTTGAGAAAGATGTTTCCTTCTCTTGCACATTGCTGGTATTGGATTTTACCCTCCTTAGAGTCTCCAGGCAAGTGAGAGGTGGGTTTTTCTTAGTATTATCTTTACTCTTCTCTAGGAGTTCCGGTGTGACGAGTCACAGACAGCATTAACCCCATTGCGCAATAGCAATCCTTCATTATGGTAACGATCCCTTAATAAGGAGAAAGAGAGAGCAAAAGTATCGTAACTAAGTCGATTTTAAGGTTTACCTTCCCAGAGTGTATTGGTTTATCTCAATTCTGCGATTCTGTTTGTATCTCCTCGATATTTGCGAAACGTCGTGCCCTTATTAATATATTTTAAGTCATAAAATATTTCATCCAGCGAATACGGAGGCTAAGGCATACTTGGATTACAGAGATTAGGATACAGCTCGTGAAATTCTTCCAAATTAATTATTAAAAAAAATAAATATATATTGTGTTAATTTTAAAGAAAACCAGCAAATTTAATTAATTCTCCATTTTTCCGCTCAGAAAAATAACTCTAGAGTTTGTTTGCTAGTGATTCATCTTTGGATACAAAGAGTTTTAAATTCCCAATCATCATATAACAATGTATGAAAGGACAAACTCATAATTCTTGGAATTGAGCATATCGAAGAGCAGCTGAAGGGTTCTAATTGTCTGGAATACTTTTAATCAAATTGTCGTAAATTTGTTAATTTAATTTATTCGCAGAAATTTGACTGGCGTCTTAATTTTTCATGATTTGATTCATCGGATTCATATGTGTCGGATAGTGACTCTTTGGGGCCTGATGCTGATTACATTGCAAAGGACCCTAGTAGCATATATTTGAAGGGGAGGGGGTTGTCGATCTTCTGCATTTGAGTCTATCATATTCTCTAATCGCTTCAACATAGTTATTGATCTGCACATCTATTTAATTTTAATAAATAGTTTATAGAAAGTAAAACATTAGTTATTATTTGAATTTATGGCTAATTTAATATATTCGTTGAGAATATGACATTCGTTTTTTAATTCGTCGTAAAATAATGAGTAGGGTCTTGGATATGATTTGGGGCCCCAATGATTGGGGGCCTCTCTGGGGCCTCAGGGGCTTAAGTCTCCATATAAATCCGCCAATGTATGTTTATATATATATATATATTAATATTAATTATTATTATATATATGTGTGTTTAATCTCCTTTTTTTTATGGATGGAATTAATAAATTTGCACACATTTTTACAACCGTGAGAACACACACGAACAAACGAGCTGGCATGCAAGCAAAAGCAATTATCGTGTTTGTTCGTTGGCACCATATCGTATAAAGTGAAAACTGATTCAGGCAAATATTAGCTAAAAAATATATATAATTTCATAGGAAAATTTTTCGGACGTTTTACTTTCATTGCAGTGCAACGTGGGTACGTTGTGCTTGACTCGTTAGAAATTCAAAACCATGCCATACGATAGCGATTTAGCTGTGTCGATGACCTCGCCGCTGACTGGACAGAAGACAGATGCTGTAAGTACATGCATTGTGTTAAAATATAAATTTTCATACTTTGACTTTGATATCGGTCGAGTTTTAAAGTATTCAAGTATCCGAATTGGATTTTTTTTTTCACCTGTGACAACTCATAAATTTTGTTACCCTCGGGCCGGGACGTAGCTAATTTAAATTCAACAGTGATAGTTCCAAGAATAATGGGGATGGAGGTATTGAAAAAACAAAAAAAAAACAGTTCAAATAAATGGGGGTACTTACGCTTAAATGAATATATCGAAAATTATATCTGCTACAGTTATTGATCTTTAAAAATAGAGGCAGTGCCACGATTTGGTTTCATTGAGCAATCGATCGTTGATAAGCGATGACATTAATCCCATTATACTTTTAAATTTGGTTTTATTCAGGGTCGAGAGTAACAACGCCAAGTGTCAAAATGTCAAGTACATCGACGTAAATCGTTTGATTTTAAATTAAATTTCAAGGGTGCGTATGCGTATTTTCTGCACATGGAAATGACGTTGCACATTCACAGTGAAATGGAAAAGTTGAATAGACTTTGGCTTGCGTACGAAACTTATTTGCTAATTTGTTCGGCGCATACGCAGCAAACGTGAATAAGTAAAAGTGGTTTCATCGAACGATATAAAAAGAAAGTGGGTTAACGCCACTGGCCCTCTGTCCTCTGCTCTTGTCCAAAGTCGTACTCCCCACCATTTTTGGATTGCCGCGGCCAACAATAACTTTCAATTTCTTCGTGAATGATAATTGCAACGCCTTAGTGGGCCATCCAGTTCCAGGTTCAAATCTCTGACAAAGAAGCCTACTTTCTTTATACGCCGAGGGAACGAGCCGCGTTTAACTTATCTGCAAGTTTCTACTCGAAATCGATGTCAGAAATTTATAAAATTCGTATAAGAAAAATGTCTTCTAAAATGCGACCTAAAAAATTCAGATAAAATAATCAGTCATTACACTCTGTATTGGCAACATCTCTTCAGAGATAACTCCAACAAATTGTAGCAAAATAATAGATTCGACTGGTGAATATTATTTTTAGATTCTCTAATCAGTTAGAGATGAATCTTATTTGTTCATTCAGAATATTTTATCTATTGCTCTATTATAAAAGGTTTGATAAATATGGTATGCGGAATTTTTGATTCGATCTCGATCCGGCAATTGCTGGGGATGGTCCTTTATGACCTCGTCCTTTTCCCGAAGATCAAAAATCATGATAAGAACGACGTTTTGTCAGGATTGAGCCCAGTGGTGGATGATGATGATTTGGGGCCTGATGCTAATACATTTTAGAGGCCCTTTAAGATGTTTCCTTCTCTTGAGCATTGCATTTGTATCTTAAATTATTGCTGGTGTTGAATTTTACCCTCTTTACTGTCTTCAGACCAGTGGGAGGTGGGTTTTTATTGGTTTTCGCTTTACTCTTCTCTAGGGGTTCCGGTGTGACGAGTCACAGATAACATTAACTTCGTTGCGCAATAGCAATCCTTCATCATAGTAAGGACCATTCCAAAGGAGAGGTCTCCTTAATAAGAAGGAAGATGGTTTATTAGCAATCGATCTCGATTGGCAAAAGGCGGGGATGATCCTTTATGACTTCGTCCGATTCCCGAAGATGAAAAATCATGAAAAGACGACGTTTTTCCAGCATTGAGACCAGTGACGGATGGTGAATTTTTGGGGCCTGATGCTAATACATTTCAGAGGCCCCTAGTAGCATATAATTGGTGGAAAGGAGGATTTTCGGTTGTCTAAAGATAAAGACAACAATCTAATCTCTTTCAGATTCGCTCTTTTAAATAGTTTTTAGAGTATTATACAGATTTGTAAAAAATGAATATTTTAACCATTGAATTTGTCATTGAGTTGATACAACATCCATTAGAAGTTTAAACTCTTTTTCTAATAATATGCGTAAACATTTCCTCGTCATTAAACAATGTAACAATACACGAAATTTATCTATCTAGTCTTAATAGTGAAGCTGAAACTGAAGTACATAACTCTTTGGGGCCTCAAATGGAGGCCCCCAATGATCGGGGGCCTCATGCTCCAGCATAATAAGCATCCCTATAAATCCGCCACTGATTGAGGGCACCCAGAGGAGCACCACAGCAGCAAATAATAAATAAAGACGGTTTAAAAATAATCAATGCGTATTTTTTATCAAATATTTTCACAAAAAAACTTTTTTTTTTTAATTTTAACATACGACAAAATGTAAAGGCTCTTCGATGACCATGATTTGGACGTTAAATTTTTTTACAAGAAATTCGACACGAAAAAATGACAATGAAATTTGAACCCATACCAGACGGCCGGCAGTCTCTATTTTTTTTTTATTGTACGACTATAAAATAAAATGTGGCAAATGTCCTCAAAAAAATGTTTAATTATCGTCGATCGATTGAGTATTTTTTTGAAATGGTAAATTTTGACATACATATGTTGGACGCATTTCCCTTTGTCTTCAGTCGTCTGCACACGAACAACATCATTTTGTGCGTCCTTATTCACCGCGTGACCTCTTTAACGCTCATTAACATATGTACTTAGGCATTATCATAATATATTATTTATTATATATTTTTTTTGTAATCGTATGTAAATAGATCATGCGCTAATTCGGAATTAATTCTATAAATTTTAGAACGCTCGTATTTGATCGGAGATCGTCGCGGATTTTTTTTTTATAAATAATTTCGCTTTGCTTATTTTGTGTCAAAACCAACATAAACTACTTAAAACTCTGAATTTTCTTTTTTTTTTTTTGGTAGATGTGGGCACGTTGTAAATGCGGTGTTGGCGTTTGCGTTATACATCGCCTACCTTTCTTGCTCCGTCGTCGGCTGGCTGTCCTCCTGACCTCCTTACCACGAGAAAGTTCCCTCCAGTTCAATGAAAGTGAATTTGAAAGAGTGGAGGAGCTCCTATTCTCTGTCAGAAAATTAACACGAAAAAGTGATATATACTTGAAAGTGACTAGCATGAAATAAATGCGACAAGCTCTCAGACAATGATACCATAGATCAAACAAATACTTAAAAAAAATGAGATTATTTTTTTGACACGTCCAAAAATGATTAATTGATAATACGATCGAAGGTTCGTGCATCTCGTGTAAGTACAATTTCACCGAATCCCTTTGCCGAGGATGACCTCATTATCGCTTTAAAATTAGTGATATTAACAATGTCAGCGAATGAATTTCACCGTGTATTTAATTTTGTGAATTCGTAATGTATGTTAAATTAATATGTCGGTCAGTAAAAGTAAAAACCGATAGACGAAAGAAAGTAAAAGTGCGTCAACGTGATGGATGCGTGGATATATATGTAAGAGACATCGAACGATGGCGAACGTTTTTTTTTTAATCACGGCGTTCCAGCTAATGTCAATGGATCCCAACGGGAGGCAATAACCTCCAAAATGTGAAAATTAATATTATTCATATATATATTTTTTGTCAACCGGTATGATAATCTCTCTGTAGGTCGCGGATAAACACAAATTTCTAAAATATCAAGCTGGGTCACGTAGTAAAAACTTCGGAAAGTACCGATCCACATAGCATTATCTGAAGAAACAAAACGACCATCGAGTAGACGGCAATCAATCGGCCAGGAGATCGATCGATTTCACTTTTTCGGTCGAAAAATTTGTTTCATTTTTTTTTATCCGCTGAAACAAGTAAACGACTGCACAATGGCGGCGCAAAAAAAATCGGCGCGAAATAAATTGTGCATTCGATGAAAATAGACGAGTTTAATTGTTGATAATTTTTGCGTTAGGCGCCGATGCTTTCACATTCGCCGAAACGATTGATAATTATTTTCACTCGCGACATTATTTTGACATTCTCTTGTCTCTCTCTCTATATATCTCGTTGTTTATTTATTTTTTGTGTGCTTCTCTCGAACAAATATCGGTGAGCAATGTAAACTGCACAAGGAGAAACAGATCTGGTCGGCACGGTCGTTGACCGCAGGGCGATGTTTACGAAACGCTGCTTGCTGTACGGCGAAGAAAAATGCAATTTATTGACCCAGTTTCTGGTCAATCACTTAAGGTTCACTGTACAAACCTTGGTTGGCTAGTAGTGAGAGCGACGAGACCAGCCGCTCGCTTTCGACACATGACTAGCGGCCGACCAGCATCGGGTCAACATTCAACACTTGGTTCGATGGCTGCGCCGGAGGAGGACGCCGCGCTGTTGACATTGCAACGAGCCGATCGGAATGAACACGCACAAAAAACAAACAATGCGTTGTCGATTCTCAAACGATTCATCGATAGCATGTTAATTTAGCAGGGGTCGTATTGGGTCGACGACCTGGCACTTATTTGCACCCTGGCCGACCATATGGCCAGATTGTGCGGCGCACACAAAGTCCTTTTTTACCTCTTAACCCTTTATAGGGCATATTATTATTTGGGATTTTTTTTGTATTGTTATTGACAATACTTATTGTCAGTAAAGAACTTTTTCGACGACAACATATTACGGTACTAAGGTTGACATTTCTATGGCCGCTCATGGAAATATATACTTTATTATATGTAAACCAATTTCAGCCTTTGCCCTATAAAGGGTTAATGTATGCTCTAACGATCTGAAAAGATGTTAATCCGATCCTGTGAATAGGATGGATGAGTTAAAAGTTCCAATCCAAGCTCCCTTGTTTTTTCCTGTATTATTTTTGCAGCATGAGACATTACATTATCATGTTGAAGGATCCTTTTTTGTTATTGATCAAAACAGATCGTTTTTTTATGAGCTAATTTTATTTAGTCGAGACCGGGTTCAAGCATTTCATATAGTGTATCTTATTTGGTCGGCACCCTCATGTCTGAGGATCGTGATCATTCTCGTTCCGAAAGTTCT